>JAUMJL010002154.1:0-44055 GCA_033558185.1 Dromococcyx pavoninus | reverse complement strand
AGTTAAACACAACTAGGATCATTCCACTCTTCCAAGACAAGCGGTATTAACTAGCACAGACAGTGACTTAATAGTGTAGCCTAAAATGAATTTCAATGGTCAACACACCACTAAGAAGTTCTTCTGCTCACATTCCCCTATTCAGTCAAGGCTGAGGGAAAGGCTATCACAAGCTAAAACATTCCTTATCTACCTCTAATTGAATTCTTACAGTTCTTTCACTAAGAAGAGTTGTTTGTGATGATCATTAGATGGCTCTAATAAAGTTTATCTGATTTCTCAGTTTGATTCTTACACGCCTGTTCATACGTTAGATCACGCCCTACAAAAAGAGAGCCTTAGCTAAATGTTGGAAGGCAATTCTTAACATGTGTCCCTAGAGTTCTGTACACTTGACTCCATTACTTATGTTTCATTTACTCACTGTTTTGGGCAATATAATCTAACTGAAACACTGCATACCATCATTATGTGAGAGCCAACTGACAGGGCTTGCTTTCTGGCCACGAAGACCATCCGCTCCTCTTAATATGGAGTTAAGAGTCTGAAGCAATTGCTTTTCCTCAAGTGCATGGGGAAACACAGAAATCTGAGCTAACTTCTTAGTCATATATAAAGACAAAATGATGGACTATAATCACAGATCCATTTTGCATCCTTTGTTGTTGTTAAACAGAACACATCCTTCTTCACGTGTGAGATACATCAGCTGATTATAGCCCTGGTTTTGTTAAAGGTAGGGCATAGTCAACACGCAAAAAATCCACCCGTGTAACTAACAGGGAGCTTTAAACCAAAGAGCTCTTTGGCTTTACTCACCTCAATTTGTCCCATGAAAACCATGAGAGGAAAAGCTTCCAAAGAAGCAAATCTTACTTTGAGTGGTGTCTGTAACAGCTTAGCCAAATTTGTTAGCACCTGCTAGTAACCCTTCTGCAAGGGGTACACTAGCGTCCTCACATTCAGTGCAAGTACCAATATGTTGGTAACAGCTGGGTGGAAGTCTGGAAATATTGCATCAGTTATTTTCCAGGACAGATCCACGAAGCTCACTGTCACCACAGAGTTGCTTGGAAGCCAAACTATCGTTCACAGAATGGTTTAGGTTGGAAGGGACCTTGAAAATCACGCAGTTCCAACCCCCCCACCATGGTCAAGGAACATCTTCCATCGGATCAGGTTGCTCAAAGCCTCATCCAACCTGGCTTCGAACACCTCAAGAGATAAGGCATCCATGAATTCTCTGGGCAAGCTGTTCCCCTGCCTCGCCACCCTCACAGGAAAAAATTTCTTCCTAAGCTCTAATTTAAATCTCCCCTCTTTCAGTTGAAAACCATTCCCCCTTTGTCCTGTCACTGCACTCCCTGATAAAGATCCCCTCCCCAGCTTTCGTATAGCCCCCCTTTAAGCACTGCAAGGCTCCCATAAGGTCTCTCTGGAGTCTTCTCTTCTCTAGGCTGAACAACTCCAACTCTCTCAGCCTGTCCTCGTACAGGAGGTGCTCCAGCCCTCGGATCATCTTTGTGGCCTCCTCTGGACTCACTCTAATAGATCCATTTCCTTCCTATGCTGAAGACTACATGGTTAAATGCTTAAAAAGAGACAAAAACCTGAAATGCTAAACTCTCTCACTTCAACAGCTTCTCAAGGTGCTTGAACATTAAAATAGGTTCTGTAAGGCTACACGTACTTCTGCACATAATTACTATTTTAGTATGTACAGTGTGCTTTGTGCTATCAGTTTGAGCTGAAACATGGCTAGTACATTAATAAAACATTTGGTTGGTTGGTTGGGAGTGTGTAGCAGTGAGGTTTATTGTTGGGTTTTTTCATTTAAACTGAAAGCAGGTATTCTTATAGCCTTAAGGGGACAATGCAACTCTTATCCAGCAGCTAACACTGAAATTCCTACTAGGTTAGATGACCCTCAGATGTATGCATTAACCCATAGCAAGCCTGTGCTGGAGCTCCCCTGTAACTCAGGGGTACCAATATCGAAAATGCCAGCAAATATCTCTAAGATTTTTTTGGAGTTTTATAAAGTGAGCATCCTTTATTGCAGTCCTGGCCACATGAGGGAATGATTTCCATCAGTCACATGTAACGAGAGAAGAGCTAGTCACAAAATATATTTTCAACTTACACGAGTATGTGTAAGTTCTCCCAGAAATCCTATGCATATTCTACTACTTTCCAAGGACTAATTTTAATTTTATTATGAACTTTACAACAGCCAAGTCTCTGCTCATTTGAGCTTTGAAGTCAGTTCTCTGCCCAACCTTGCATTCTCAGATAAGGAAAGAAATACCATCTGGGAACACCAATGTTAATAACAACACACTACCAGAAGAACAGTCTTTAACTGTCTAACGTTCACAAATACTGCTACTCAGATAACGCTTAACTGAAGCTAGTTAGAAAATCAATTCTACAAAAAATCAACTCTATTCTAAGCTTTCTGTAGAAGCGTTTTTCTAACTAACTTCAGTTACTTAAGTAATACTGAAGTAGAGTCCACTCTGTGCAAAAACAACCGCTTCTTTTATCAGTACCAGATACACTTGCTTCCAGGCCAAACACACTCAGTCCAGTCTAGAACAACTGTCTCTTACGCCAGCGTTATCACAGCAAATTCAGCTACAGTTTTCAGTGCTGAGAATTTTGTATTAGTGCAGAGGGCATTCTAGCACCCAGAGGCAGCCTCAAGGTTCTGTACTGAGTGTGACCTCATTTACAAGACGTAAGAGCAGAGCATGAAGTCGTTACTCTGTTCCTGGCAGAAGCTGCCTGGCGGGGGCCCTGCGGAGGGGCCACCCGCACGGAGCCCCCGCCACACGCGCTGCCCCTCGCTCACCTCTTTTTCGAGTTTTAAAACGCTGCCCCGATAGCGTCGGCTTCTGCGCCTTTTGATTATTCATAAAAGACACCCTGCAAGGAAGCGGAAACGCACCTCAGAGCGCTGACCCCTCCTCCTGCCCTCCCCTCCCGCCGCGTCCTTCCCCCGGCCTCCATTTTCCAGCGGGGAGCGCCGGCCTCCGTGTGTCCCGGGGCTCGCGGGCACAGGCGGGGCGGAGCCCAGGCGGAGCGGAGCCCAGCCCTGCGCGCGGAGCCCAGCCCATCCCGCCTACTTAGAACTGTTTGGCAGCCTTTGCTTCCTCCCCTAGATGCACCACAATACCCACTCCTTCCCTGGCTACAAGGACATAAAGCTGCGCTGGGAGTGCCTCCTGTTCTAAATAAAGAATTCCCGTGATAAAGAAGCATTATTTTTGTGTAGGTGTACTCTGATTACCAGTATTTCTCTGAAACATCATTGTTGGCACACAGCAGAAGAGACTTCCCTCTTTCTTGGGTTACGAGCTGTCCTTAGCCTGGCAGGCTTGAAAGCTCCTTCTGCGAGGGGGTGGCTGAAGTGCCTGCCGCAAGGCACAGGGTGTCGAGAGGGGTGGCTGCGACTTCAAGTGCCGCTTGTGCCCTGGTAGTGAGCAGCAGAGGAAGCAAGGGTCCATTCGAGGACGGGGTGGCTTTTCTCGCTCTGTGGGTAGAGAAGACTGATCTGTGCACTCACTTGAAGAGCTGCATTCAGTTTGTTTACTGCACAGTGGGTATTTATCACAGAATGTCCTGAGGTGGAAAGGACTCACAAGGAACATCCAAATCCTGCCCTTGCATAGAACAGCCCCAACATTCACACCGAGGGTCTGAGGATTCTGTCCAAATGCTTCTTGAATACTGATATGCTTGGCACCGGGACTGCTTCCCTGGGGAGCTGTTCCAGTGCTCCCCCATCCTCGGCGTGAAGATCCAACCTAATCCTCCCCAGGCATCACCTTCCTCCATTGGCACGCACAGCCCTCTTGGCTGCCAGGGCACACTGTTGGCTCATGGTCAACTTGCCATTGACACGAAACCCCAGATCCCTTTCTGCAGGGCTGGTCTCCAGCCTCTCCCTCCCCAGTCTGTGTGTCTGTCCAGGGTTGCCGTGTCCCAGGTGCAACAGCTGCCACTTGCCCTTGTTAAACTTCATGCGGCTGTGGCACGTTAACCAGGTGAGATTCTGACAGATGTCTGAGGGATGCCCTCCCATCGAGTCATGAGATTCAACATGGAATCCATTTCTAGCCTCAGACTGGGTCGATGGTTTATGACTAAAGGATTCTATGTGAATGCTTATAGGTGTTTCTGCCGCAAGTCAGAATCCGGTTACCTGTGAGAGTCTCCTTAGAGACTGACACACACAGGGTTAATACGTATGGCTCTGGCCCAAACAGGATGGACGGACAGCAGCCACTTGCAGCAGTGCCCGCCAGAGAGACAATTTCCCAGTGCTGGAAGCAGAAAGTAATTTAATCAAATGCGAAATGAAAACAAATTCGAGATGTTGTAAGAAATTCACTTGCTGCATTAGTGCTTTATTAACACTTCTAACCAGTTAACGATTAGCATATACATAATGTACGTATATGTGTGTATATACATAAAAAGAAGGACAATAAAAACTTGAGTTAGTAGCTATTTTCCTGGGGAAGCATCTGACAGAGTCAGAGGTGTGCAATTCTTTCCAACAAGACATTTCTTCTTGTTGGAGGAGGAGAGGTCCAGGCCTGTTGATCGATCTGTCACGTAAGGTGGTCATCTCTTTTCTTCCTCAAAGAAAGGATTTCAAGGGATCAGCTTTACGCATTTTAAAATCCTTTTGGTGCCTCTTGGCGAGGTGGGTCTGAGTCAATTTGTATGTGTTGTTTGGCTCTTGGCAAGGCTGATTGTGATGTTGTACGGGGAGACTCAGCAGCTTGCCACACTTGTGGCAGTTTGCCACTGCTTGTGGAGACGAGGAGCTCAGTACACACTTTCCAGAGCTGTATCTGCTTCTAACTGAAGAAACATCACGCTGTGAGGCCTCCGACTCACCCCAGGTTTGACTTAGTTGCTATGAGTGTGAGACCACCACCCAACTGATCTCTTTTACCAGGTGCAGCTGTCCCTTGCCACTCGCTCCCCCTTGCCAACTGCTCTCTTTTGCAAAGCCAGGCTCTTTGCCATCCACAGGGCCCAGCAAGCTTGTGGTGCCACAGTCCACCCTGTGACCTCAGTCACATCTCGCCAAGAGGAATATCAGATGATTTCGATTTAGACAGATTGAGGAGCTCATCTTTCTCCCATGTAAGAGAAGCTACAAACAACACAGGAGCTGCCCTTTTCTAGCGGCTGCTCCAGAGGCTGCCTGGGGCAGCTCTGTGGGAATAACGTGCCCAGTGTGGGCAGGGCCTGAGCCACGATGCGGCTTCTGAACATCTTCTGCAAGGATGAGGGCCTTGCTTTGAGTTCCTCTCTCAGAAACGGGGACTTTGGAAAAGCTCTCGAGCTGAGAACTCCCGTGGGGGAAAGAGCAGAGCATATGTGAAAACTGGGCAGTGGGGGAAAAGGACACTCTTCCTTCTGGTGCTCGTTTAACAGGGAATGGCTTTGTGAATGAAATTGTTTGTCTGGGATGCGATTTCAAGAGCAAAAGGTTTTGGTTACAGTTGTGGTGTTTGGAGCCAATTAATTACCCTGCCATGGATGGAAAAGCAAGTTTGGATCTCAGAAGATGCAATGGGGATAGAAAGAGAGAGAGGAGATCCTCACGTGGTTCCCCAGTGAGCAAGCACTGCAGACTGGATCTCAGAAGAGGTGAGGTTGACAAAGAGACAAAAAAGAGATTGGCCGGCACCGCACCGGAGAAGGAGCTGTGCAAAGAGGACCTCAGAAGCGGTAGCAGGGCTAGAAAGAGAGAGAGATCAGCAAGCCCTGCGCCAGAGAGCAAGAGAGGCAAACAGGGTACAGGAAAGGGTGACATTGACAGAGACAAAAAAGAGATCGGCCGGCACCGCACCAGAGAAGGAGCTGTGCAAAGAGGACCTCAGAAGGGGCAACAGGGCTAAAAAGAGAAAGAGATCAGCAAGCCCTGCGCCAGAGAGCAAGCGCTGCAAACAGGGTATAGGAAAGGCTGACGTTGACAAAGAGACAAAAAAGAGATCGGCCGGCACCGCACCGGAGAAGGAGCTGTGCAAAGAGGACCTCAGAAGCGGTAGCAGGGCTAGAAAGAGAGAGAGATCAGCAAGCCCTGCGCCAGAGAGCAAGAGCTGCAAACGGGATCATAGTGGGACAAGCCGACGCAAAAGGAAATCCCAGGCACGTTACAGTCCCTATGAATATTTGCAGGGGTTGTCACCCATTTTAGTAGAGGGTTTTTTATTTTACGAAGATGACTTCTTCTCTGGGCAGCAGTAATTGAGTGGAGGGGGGACAGGGAATTCTGTCGATTACATTAGTACTTTATTCCTTTAGCAGATACTCGTAGCTTATATTTTTGACTGGGACTTCAGTTCCTTGAGTGAAAAAGTATAGCTTGTAGGTTTGCTTGTGATAGCACAGAGGATAGTCTTGCTGCTTTTTCATTGGATATATCTGACCAGATTAGAGGTCAATAACCATCCCTTTGAGTAATCGAAATACAGCATCCCTTCTGTGCGGTCAGAATTTTTCTGACGACAAGCACTGATTTCAGCCCTACTGAAAAATCCAAGCCCAAGCTTTAAAACTTGCTCTTGACTAAATGCTGCTGGAATACCCATGTCCAATTTCTTTACTTTTGTAAAAATGTATGTTGTCCGATGTTAGAAGTATCGCTGAAAAATCTGTCGAGTCAGATATGTACGATGTCTGCCCACTACTAGCAGGGCAGTCGTTCTGATTGTTGTTCTCTGCCTAGCTCTTAAAAAAGCCAAAGACAGGATTTATAATGTGCCATTTTCAGCTGAGGCAGCCTAAAGTAAATGTGGAAGCTCTATAGGATGTAAAAAATAACTTTTACCATATATTCAGTCTTGCAATTGAATCTCAGTTACTAAAGATGAGTATTTTAATGTGGCCATAAAGTGATTTTACACATAAGGATGGAAGATAATTCTATCCTATAGCCCTATATGGTATGTCGAAAAGACATCTTCAATGTATAGAAGGTAATTGTTAAATTCTTTTGCTTTACAAAAGACTAAGGGCACTGAAATCGTGAAGCAAAATTCATTGAACCAATCTTGGAAAAGGAAAATAATTACCCTGCAGCTTTTTCAATTGCCTTGCCACTTCGAGAATCGCATCTGCAGATCTGGTCCTTGCCATGTTTTTGTCCTGTAACGTAAATGATGTGCCCTGTGACTTGCCGGGGACTGAATTGGGAATTGCGCCTGGCAACTCTTTGTGGCCTGGCGTGTATCTGAGTGCCCGTCTGTCTCCCTGCTGAATGCATTTCCTGTTCTGAGCTGAGTTCACTCCAGTTTGTTGACTGGCTGAATGATCTTGGTGCCGTTCCAGGCGAGACATCGAAGGACCACAGACAGCAGTGCGGAGAGCGCACAGGATGACAAGGAAGGTCACCTGCTCTGTCAGAGAGGAGACGTGCTAAATGGAAGATGTATAGACTATTTTTCTATGTTTTAACATGTCAGATAGAATAATTTATTTTAGTGTAAGATGTGAGGGGGCTCTGAAGCCTTTTCTTTCTCTATTGATTTTTTTTTATGTGGAGGTGTTGGACTCATTTTTCTCATCACATATTGGTATATATATTCTTAAAAGTATATTTCTTATTTTCTTTTTCCCTTCTCCCACTACCCCTAACATCGTAAATGGAGTTAATGAAGGGACTGGAATGAGATCCCTGTAAATGTAGTTGAAGAGAGTTGTCCAATGACATCTATCAGACCAGATATTTAACACGTAGAGCACAGTCTTGAACAATCTTTGGTGACTGACAGCACTTAGTCTTTCTCTTCTTTGTTTTATCTTTGTTTGTTGGTGTTTATTTGCTATGTTGTTTAATAGCTGAGTAACTTCAGCACTTCAGTGACTAAGAGTTCTTTTCCTTCTAGACGAGATTGTTGCCATGTTGGGTGAAGGTGGCTTTGGAAAAGTAGTGGAATGCATCGACCACCGAGCTAAGTCTGTTTCATTCAACGCCTCTCATTTTTCTTACTGAGACTGTCAGCGTGTGTTTCGTGAAGGGCTTTCTGATCCCATCAGGCTTTCTCTGTGCTTCCTCGTGTGCCTCTCTCTGTATTTCTCTAAGGCTGCCGCAGCTGCCAAACAAAGTGTATGTTGGTCCCTGGTGCTAAAAGCAGCCCCTGGGCACGAGGCTCGTGCAGGGCTGGTGGATGAGGCGATGGGCGCGTCTTCTGCAGGCGCAGCGCAGCCTGGGAGAGGTCGAGGCTGATGGGGGCAGGTGGCCTGGAGAACAAACGTGTGGTGCAGCTGTCCCCCCCACCCCGGGCAATCCCGGGGCCTGTCTTTTCAAACTGTAAAGATTAAGTTTTAGTTGGGTTTCTGCACAGATGACTCGGGGTTATATGAAGTCAGTGTGACCTTTTCCGAGAAGGTTTGCAGTGAAAACATGCAGATGGGTTGCAGTTACCCAATAGCCTTAGTTAGAACTACTCATTGTTCTGATTTCTGTTAAAACCTTTGTGTCTGTTAAAATCTTTTCAGGGACGGCAGACGGGTAGCAGTGAAAATAGCAAAAAATACTGAGGATGCCACCGAAGCCGCCTGTGATGAAATACAAGTGCTGGAAGATTTGGAAGCATGGGATCCCAGCAATGCCTTGTAAGCACACAAAGCCAACTGTGCTGTCCTGGCTTGAAGACTTCTTCAGCACTGCTTTCTGTAACACACGCCGTGTGTGTGAGTGCTGCACAACTCCCTGCTGCAATGTATCTGTTTTCCTGCTTTTGCAGTTACTGTGTCCAGATGTTGCGATGGTTTGAGTACCATCAACGTCTGCATTGTTTTTGAGCTCCTGGGGCTCAGCACATACAACTTTATGAGAGAAAACTGCTTCCAGCCGTTCAGCCTGGACCACATTAGGCAGATGGCATACCAGATCTGCACTTCTGTGAACTGTAAGTATGTTTCTTTTCTGCCTTATTTGTTAAATTGTCTCTGTGGAACCAGCTAACTGTGGGAGTTCTCTTGCAGTTCTGCATGCAAACCTGCTCACCCATACAGACCTGAAACCACCAAATATTGTCTTTGTGACAAAGGACTATGAAGAAGAGTACAACCCTGACCTGGTAAGCTGCTGTCCTCTTCCCCACCTCCCTCCCCCTCAGCCATCCTCTGTGTTTATTTGCTCACTTGCATCCCTTCACGTGTCGCTTCAGAATTGCAATGAACGCAGGCCAAGAAAACCTGACATCAAAGTTTTGGATTGTGGGTGTGCCACGTATGATTACGGGCATCATGGCACTTTAGTGACTACCGCACCTTACAGAGCTCCCAAAGTGGTCCTGGGTGAGTAGAAGGCTGTTTGTTAGGCTGATCTTTGGTGTGAGAGTTTTTGCGTGCTATTAAACAGTGCCAGAGAAGTGTTTTGTGTCTCGCTTGAGCTGTTGAACTGTTTGCAGTCTGGTCTAAACAGGAATGGCCTGAATCTTTTCACAGAACTGGGATGGTCACGGCCATGCAATGTTTGGAGCATAGGATGTACTCTACTTGAATACTACCTTGGATACACAGTATTTCGGGTAGGCAACTCTGAACCTCAAAAGGATGCAGCATGGATAATGCTCCCCAACTTGGTGAACGTACGCTGCAGAGCTGTGGGCGAAGGGGAATGGTCTGTGCAGGAAAGGAAGCTGCGTTTTTCTGTACTGCCAAGTTGAAGAGAACAGGAGGTGTAGGCATAAAGGAACCTTCTCAGCTGATGATTTTGACATGTTGCTTTCTGTAACCATTTTGGCAGCAGCTTGAAAGGAAGGATCACTCTGTTAACATTTGGACTTTACAAGGCACACTAGTACCAGATGTGGCTTCTTCTATCACCATCAACCAATGCTACTCAAACAGCTGAATCCTGTCCTCTTTGACAGTTTTGCAGAAATGTGAACTTTAAGAAGAAAGGAAAAAGGGAAAAAACTCCAGTAGCCTGTAATTGCATTCAGGAAAGAGAGAACTAGAGGCTCTCTTTCTTCCTCACTCAATTTCAGTTCATTGGTGTCAGGGTACAGTAAAAGAATGAAGTCAGGCTGGCGTGTGGCTCTCCATAAGTTCCTCTTAACAATGAACAAAAAATGTCTCTCTTGACTTCCCTCCAGCCCTTAGATGACAAAGAACACCTGGCAACGATGGAGCGATTACTGGGGCCTTTGCCAGAGGACATGGTACAGAGCATTGTTTCTTTAAAGAAGCGGGAGTATTTCTGCGAGGGCCGGCTGGCCTGGGATGAACACAGCGCTGCTGGGCGATACGTCTCAAGGTACTACAGACCACTGAAGGTAAGATTACAGGGGGGAAATGCTCACGGGCAGAGGAGCTGGAAGAGTAATCCCAGGATTGATGACAGGTGTTTTGCTGTTCTCTTCATGAAGGAATTCATGGTCTGCCATGATTGTAAGCACGAGCAGCTCTTTGATCTGATTGAAAAGATGCTGCAGTACGACCCAGCCAAGCGCATCACTCTGGAAGAAGCACTGGAACATCCTTTCTTCCTCCTGTTGAAGCAGGGGAAAAAGGACACGGCCTCCTATAGCTGTGGCAGACCAACATCTCTGCCTTTTCAGAAATGTAAACTACGCTAAGCGTTTATTTTTTGATTAGTTGCTTATTTATTTATGTATAATCGGCTTTTTTTTTATGATGACATTTAATTCTTCTGTTGGAATAAAGCTTACTTAAGAAAAAGATAGTGATGAGCCTGGTTGTGTTTCCTGAGAAAATAAAAATCTTGGGACACTTTTGCGATGTGGATGAGAGCACTCTCTAGTCTACAGGCCTCCTAAGAAACAGTAAGTATTAATTTAATTACATTTTTACCCAACTGTCACTGGAAGAACAAAAGACCTAGGGCTGACGTTTCCCTGTAGCACGCGACTGATACTTCCTTTCTGAGTAAGAGGACAGAAACAGCCCTTGCAAACTATGTGTAAGGATGGCCTTTATTTGTTGAATGAGAAAAGGTACAAAGTATGGAAGGTCCCTGTAGTATTAAAGAGATCGCACTGTGATAAGGAATTATTATTTTTGTTAGTTTAAGTAGGTGTACTGTGGTTACCAGTATTTCTGTGAATGGCATTGTTGGCACACAGCAGTAGAGACTTAATCAGCTGCTAAGCAAAATAAAGCATTGCTGAAATGCACCTCTAATATCAGGCTCCCAAGACATGAAAAGAATTATAATCACTGGCTGTTCTGACACATATTTTTCAACAGTACTGCACAGCACCATCTTCTGGTGACAAAAAGTGGGATTTTTTTTTTCTTTCAGGCTTTGAGAAAAAAGCTGTCACCATATCAAAGACAAGTTTCATACAAGAAACAGTAATGTTAAGTTTAAAAAATAAGCTATTTAAAATAAACGACATTTGTAAAACATGGAAGTCACCAAAACTTTAACAACCCGTTACCCCTAGAAATGCACAAATGGAAAAATATCCTTTAAAAAGTCTTGCGCTCTTCATCAAGAGGAGCAGGCATGAACTGTGTTCTGATTTCTGCAAGTAAAGCAAAATGCATATTGTTCACATAATAAAGAAAGAAATTTCAAAGTACACAGCATTCTTCTCAGCTTGTGTGTGGACTCTCAATGACAAGGTGCAGGTCTGCTTTCAGGAAGACCCTTCGGGTGAGCTTTAGAATACGGAAGAACGAACTGTGGAGTTTGCTCTGCCTAAAGATACACCCAGGACAATCCCAAGCGTGCTGAGTAGACCACGGGCACATCATTGCACAAACAATCTCCATGAGCAGGCTGCACAAAAACATGCAGGCCAGAATTTATACTTAGAAAATGAGACATTTCAAGGGACTCTGCTCATTACTAGCTTGCTACATTGACAAATAACCTTAATATCACCACATTTCCTTTTCACTTGTATTTTCCAACACAAAGATAACACATCAATACCTTCATGCAAGTTATAGTATTAAGTGTTTATTGTTTGCCTGTTTTTCTAATCTAGGTAGACAACATAAAGGGTCCTCTTCACAGCCTGCCTTAAAATATAGGTCCCTGCCATGTAAAAGTTTTCAGTAAAGCAGGAAATGTAAAGTCTAAATCTAGAAGTATCACTTTCTTACTACTTTTTGACCTCATTAATCTTCATTGACTTCTTAGCTGGTTGGTGAGCACCTGTTCCACTCTCTGCTCTTTACGCACAGCGTGCACGACCTTACAAAGCTTTCTGTCATCACATTTCACTTCCTCAGTTCTCCATCTTTTCTACTGATCCAACCACCCTCTCATTTCCCACTCCCTGACATCTGCCAGAGCCCATGACCTCACTATGGCAAACAACAATCTGTAATAGCATTTCCAAGGCAAAGCACACCAGATTCTTGTGTAAACAGTATTACTCTCCAAAATAACACGGCAGGGTGCACAAAGCACGTGATCATGAACCTTTCAGGGCAACTCCGTTGGCCTTGTGACCACAGGGCACGCACCTGAAGTACGCATTCATCTATCTCACATCAGCAGAAGTAAACCTGACCACAGAGCCAAGATCCACTCCTAGTAAAAAAAATAAATTCAAGATATTTTTCTTTAAGCCAAGTTTGTACAGTCTACACTTTGAAGAATGCAAAGTGACTCAAGCTAAACTGTGGTAGGGTATACAGAGTATTTCTACAGTACCTGATTGCTCAGTCAGCCCCTAGGATGGTCACATAGTTTACCATGCATACCTTAACCCCTGTTCTACACACTCAATGGGCTCTGTAGCAAAAGTAAAAGTGAGATTATGTAGTCAAGAGAATAAAGGCTGTCCACAGCCCCATCAAAGGGACTTACCCAGCATTCCACCAGCCACCAGGACGTCAAAAAGTGTTTCTGCATAGCGGCGATAGTCAAGTTTTGCACCAGAAGCATCAAGAAACTTTGCTACTGCCTCCAAGTCACTGCCAGCTTCGCTTAAACCTTGAATAGTACAGTCCTGGAACTGAGTAGGGTCAAACCTCTCTTTTTCATCTGTAAAAACAAAGCATTCAAATGAAGGTACCACACACAGCTGTTTGGTATTTAATGTTTGTGATTTTAACCTTATTAAAAACAAAACAAAACTTGCACTGGCAAGCCTGCAGTTAAACACAACTAGGATCATTCCACTCTTCCAAGACAAGCGGTATTAACTAGCACAGACAGTGACTTAATAGTGTAGCCTAAAATGAATTTCAATGGTCAACACACCACTAAGAAGTTCTTCTGCTCACATTCCCCTATTCAGTCAAGGCTGAGGGAAAGGCTATCACAAGCTAAAACATTCCTTATCTACCTCTAATTGAATTCTTACAGTTCTTTCACTAAGAAGAGTTGTTTGCGATGATCATTAGATGGCTCTAATAAAGTTTATCTGATTTCTCAGTTTGATTCTTACACGCCTGTTCATACGTTAGATCACGCCCTACAAAAAGAGAGCCTTAGCTAAATGTTGGAAGGCAATTCTTAACATGTGTCCCTAGAGTTCTGTACACTTGACTCCATTACTTATGTTTCATTTACTCACTGTTTTGGGCAATATAATCTAACTGAAACACTGCATACCATCATTATGTGAGAGCCAACTGACAGGGCTTGCTTTCTGGCCACGAAGACCATCCGCTCCTCTTAATATGGAGTTAAGAGTCTGAAGCAATTGCTTTTCCTCAAGTGCATGGGGAAACACAGAAATCTGAGCTAACTTCTTAGTCATATATAAAGACAAAATGATGGACTATAATCACAGATCCATTTTGCATCCTTTGTTGTTGTTAAACAGAACACATCCTTCTTCACGTGTGAGATACATCAGCTGATTATAGCCCTGGTTTTGTTAAAGGTAGGGCATAGTCAACACGCAAAAAATCCACCCGTGTAACTAACAGGGAGCTTTAAACCAAAGAGCTCTTTGGCTTTACTCACCTCAATTTGTCCCATGAAAACCATGAGAGGAAAAGCTTCCAAAGAAGCAAATCTTACTTTGAGTGGTGTCTGTAACAGCTTAGCCAAATTTGTTAGCACCTGCTAGTAACCCTTCTGCAAGGGGTACACTAGCGTCCTCACATTCAGTGCAAGTACCAATATGTTGGTAACAGCTGGGTGGAAGTCTGGAAATATTGCATCAGTTATTTTCCAGGACAGATCCACGAAGCTCACTGTCACCACAGAGTTGCTTGGAAGCCAAACTATCGTTCACAGAATGGTTTAGGTTGGAAGGGACCTTGAAAATCACGCAGTTCCAACCCCCCCACCATGGTCAAGGAACATCTTCCATCGGATCAGGTTGCTCAAAGCCTCATCCAACCTGGCTTCGAACACCTCAAGAGATAAGGCATCCATGAATTCTCTGGGCAAGCTGTTCCCCTGCCTCGCCACCCTCACAGGAAAAAATTTCTTCCTAAGCTCTAATTTAAATCTCCCCTCTTTCAGTTGAAAACCATTCCCCCTTTGTCCTGTCACTGCACTCCCTGATAAAGATCCCCTCCCCAGCTTTCGTATAGCCCCCCTTTAAGCACTGCAAGGCTCCCATAAGGTCTCTCTGGAGTCTTCTCTTCTCTAGGCTGAACAACTCCAACTCTCTCAGCCTGTCCTCGTACAGGAGGTGCTCCAGCCCTCGGATCATCTTTGTGGCCTCCTCTGGACTCACTCTAATAGATCCATTTCCTTCCTATGCTGAAGACTACATGGTTAAATGCTTAAAAAGAGACAAAAACCTGAAATGCTAAACTCTCTCACTTCAACAGCTTCTCAAGGTGCTTGAACATTAAAATAGGTTCTGTAAGGCTACACGTACTTCTGCACATAATTACTATTTTAGTATGTACAGTGTGCTTTGTGCTATCAGTTTGAGCTGAAACATGGCTAGTACATTAATAAAACATTTGGTTGGTTGGTTGGGAGTGTGTAGCAGTGAGGTTTATTGTTGGGTTTTTTCATTTAAACTGAAAGCAGGTATTCTTATAGCCTTAAGGGGACAATGCAACTCTTATCCAGCAGCTAACACTGAAATTCCTACTAGGTTAGATGACCCTCAGATGTATGCATTAACCCATAGCAAGCCTGTGCTGGAGCTCCCCTGTAACTCAGGGGTACCAATATCGAAAATGCCAGCAAATATCTCTAAGATTTTTTTTTGAGTTTTATAAAGTGAGCATCCTTTATTGCAGTCCTGGCCACATGAGGGAATGATTTCCATCAGTCACATGTAACGAGAGAAGAGCTAGTCACAAAATATATTTTCAACTTACACGAGTATGTGTAAGTTCTCCCAGAAATCCTATGCATATTCTACTACTTTCCAAGGACTAATTTTAATTTTATTATGAACTTTACAACAGCCAAGTCTCTGCTCATTTGAGCTTTGAAGTCAGTTCTCTGCCCAACCTTGCATTCTCAGATAAGGAAAGAAATACCATCTGGGAACACCAATGTTAATAACAACACACTACCAGAAGAACAGTCTTTAACTGTCTAACGTTCACAAATACTGCTACTCAGATAACGCTTAACTGAAGCTAGTTAGAAAATCAATTCTACAAAAAATCAACTCTATTCTAAGCTTTCTGTAGAAGCGTTTTTCTAACTAACTTCAGTTACTTAAGTAATACTGAAGTAGAGTCCACTCTGTGCAAAAACAACCGCTTCTTTTATCAGTACCAGATACACTTGCTTCCAGGCCAAACACACTCAGTCCAGTCTAGAACAACTGTCTCTTACGCCAGCGTTATCACAGCAAATTCAGCTACAGTTTTCAGTGCTGAGAATTTTGTATTAGTGCAGAGGGCATTCTAGCACCCAGAGGCAGCCTCAAGGTTCTGTACTGAGTGTGACCTCATTTACAAGACGTAAGAGCAGAGCATGAAGTCGTTACTCTGTTCCTGGCAGAAGCTGCCTGGCGGGGGCCCTGCGGAGGGGCCACCCGCACGGAGCCCCCGCCACACGCGCTGCCCCTCGCTCACCTCTTTTTCGAGTTTTAAAACGCTGCCCCGATAGCGTCGGCTTCTGCGCCTTTTGATTATTCATAAAAGACACCCTGCAAGGAAGCGGAAACGCACCTCAGAGCGCTGACCCCTCCTCCTGCCCTCCCCTCCCGCCGCGTCCTTCCCCCGGCCTCCATTTTCCAGCGGGGAGCGCCGGCCTCCGTGTGTCCCGGGGCTCGCGGGCACAGGCGGGGCGGAGCCCAGGCGGAGCGGAGCCCAGCCCTGCGCGCGGAGCCCAGCCCATCCCGCCTACTTAGAACTGTTTGGCAGCCTTTGCTTCCTCCCCTAGATGCACCACAATACCCACTCCTTCCCTGGCTACAAGGACATAAAGCTGCGCTGGGAGTGCCTCCTGTTCTAAATAAAGAATTCCCGTGATAAAGAAGCATTATTTTTGTGTAGGTGTACTCTGATTACCAGTATTTCTCTGAAACATCATTGTTGGCACACAGCAGAAGAGACTTCCCTCTTTCTTGGGTTACGAGCTGTCCTTAGCCTGGCAGGCTTGAAAGCTCCTTCTGCGAGGGGGTGGCTGAAGTGCCTGCCGCAAGGCACAGGGTGTCGAGAGGGGTGGCTGCGACTTCAAGTGCCGCTTGTGCCCTGGTAGTGAGCAGCAGAGGAAGCAAGGGTCCATTCGAGGACGGGGTGGCTTTTCTCGCTCTGTGGGTAGAGAAGACTGATCTGTGCACTCACTTGAAGAGCTGCATTCAGTTTGTTTACTGCACAGTGGGTATTTATCACAGAATGTCCTGAGGTGGAAAGGACTCACAAGGAACATCCAAATCCTGCCCTTGCATAGAACAGCCCCAACATTCACACCGAGGGTCTGAGGATTCTGTCCAAATGCTTCTTGAATACTGATATGCTTGGCACCGGGACTGCTTCCCTGGGGAGCTGTTCCAGTGCTCCCCCATCCTCGGCGTGAAGATCCAACCTAATCCTCCCCAGGCATCACCTTCCTCCATTGGCACGCACAGCCCTCTTGGCTGCCAGGGCACACTGTTGGCTCATGGTCAACTTGCCATTGACACGAAACCCCAGATCCCTTTCTGCAGGGCTGGTCTCCAGCCTCTCCCTCCCCAGTCTGTGTGTCTGTCCAGGGTTGCCGTGTCCCAGGTGCAACAGCTGCCACTTGCCCTTGTTAAACTTCATGCGGCTGTGGCACGTTAACCAGGTGAGATTCTGACAGATGTCTGAGGGATGCCCTCCCATCGAGTCATGAGATTCAACATGGAATCCATTTCTAGCCTCAGACTGGGTCGATGGTTTATGACTAAAGGATTCTATGTGAATGCTTATAGGTGTTTCTGCCGCAAGTCAGAATCCGGTTACCTGTGAGAGTCTCCTTAGAGACTGACACACACAGGGTTAATACGTATGGCTCTGGCCCAAACAGGATGGACGGACAGCAGCCACTTGCAGCAGTGCCCGCCAGAGAGACAATTTCCCAGTGCTGGAAGCAGAAAGTAATTTAATCAAATGCGAAATGAAAACAAATTCGAGATGTTGTAAGAAATTCACTTGCTGCATTAGTGCTTTATTAACACTTCTAACCAGTTAACGATTAGCATATACATAATGTACGTATATGTGTGTATATACATAAAAAGAAGGACAATAAAAACTTGAGTTAGTAGCTATTTTCCTGGGGAAGCATCTGACAGAGTCAGAGGTGTGCAATTCTTTCCAACAAGACATTTCTTCTTGTTGGAGGAGGAGAGGTCCAGGCCTGTTGATCGATCTGTCACGTAAGGTGGTCATCTCTTTTCTTCCTCAAAGAAAGGATTTCAAGGGATCAGCTTTACGCATTTTAAAATCCTTTTGGTCCCTCTTGGCGAGGTGGGTCTGAGTCAATTTGTATGTGTTGTTTGGCTCTTGGCAAGGCTGATTGTGATGTTGTACGGGGAGACTCAGCAGCTTGCCACACTTGTGGCAGTTTGCCACTCCTTGTGGAGACGAGGAGCTCAGTACACACTTTCCAGAGCTGTATCTGCTTCTAACTGAAGAAACATCACGCTGTGAGGCCTCCGACTCACCCCAGGTTTGACTTAGTTGCTATGAGTGTGAGACCACCACCCAACTGATCTCTTTTACCAGGTGCAGCTGTCCCTTGCCACTCGCTCCCCCTTGCCAACTGCTCTCTTTTGCAAAGCCAGGCTCTTTGCCATCCACAGGGCCCAGCAAGCTTGTGGTGCCACAGTCCACCCTGTGACCTCAGTCACATCTCGCCAAGAGGAATATCAGATGATTTCGATTTAGACAGATTGAGGAGCTCATCTTTCTCCCATGTAAGAGAAGCTACAAACAACACAGGAGCTGCCCTTTTCTAGCGGCTGCTCCAGAGGCTGCCTGGGGCAGCTCTGTGGGAATAACGTGCCCAGTGTGGGCAGGGCCTGAGCCACGATGTGGCTTCTGAACATCTTCTGCAAGGATGAGGGCCTTGCTTTGAGTTCCTCTCTCAGAAACGGGGACTTTGGAAAAGCTCTCGAGCTGAGAACTCCCGTGGGGGAAAGAGCAGAGCATATGTGAAAACTGGGCAGTGGGGGAAAAGGACACTCTTCCTTCTGGTGCTCGTTTAACAGGGAATGGCTTTGTGAATGAAATTGTTTGTCTGGGATGCGATTTCAAGAGCAAAAGGTTTTGGTTACAGTTGTGGTGTTTGGAGCCAATTAATTACCCTGCCATGGATGGAAAAGCAAGTTTGGATCTCAGAAGATGCAATGGGGATAGAAAGAGAGAGAGGAGATCCTCACGTGGTTCCCCAGTGAGCAAGCACTGCAGACTGGATCTCAGAAGAGGTGAGGTTGACAAAGAGACAAAAAAGAGATTGGCCGGCACCGCACCGGAGAAGGAGCTGTGCAAAGAGGACCTCAGAAGCGGTAGCAGGGCTAGAAAGAGAGAGAGATCAGCAAGCCCTGCGCCAGAGAGCAAGAGAGGCAAACAGGGTACAGGAAAGGGTGACATTGACAGAGACAAAAAAGAGATCGGCCGGCACCGCACCAGAGAAGGAGCTGTGCAAAGAGGACCTCAGAAGGGGCAACAGGGCTAAAAAGAGAAAGAGATCAGCAAGCCCTGCGCCAGAGAGCAAGCGCTGCAAACAGGGTATAGGAAAGGCTGACGTTGACAAAGAGACAAAAAAGAGATCGGCCGGCACCGCACCGGAGAAGGAGCTGTGCAAAGAGGACCTCAGAAGCGGTAGCAGGGCTAGAAAGAGAGAGAGATCAGCAAGCCCTGCGCCAGAGAGCAAGAGCTGCAAACGGGATCATAGTGGGACAAGCCGACGCAAAAGGAAATCCCAGGCACGTTACAGTCCCTATGAATATTTGCAGGGGTTGTCACCCATTTTAGTAGAGGGTTTTTTATTTTACGAAGATGACTTCTTCTCTGGGCAGCAGTAATTGAGTGGAGGGGGGACAGGGAATTCTGTCGATTACATTAGTACTTTATTCCTTTAGCAGATACTCGTAGCTTATATTTTTGACTGGGACTTCAGTTCCTTGAGTGAAAAAGTATAGCTTGTAGGTTTGCTTGTGATAGCACAGAGGATAGTCTTGCTGCTTTTTCATTGGATATATCTGACCAGATTAGAGGTCAATAACCATCCCTTTGAGTAATCGAAATACAGCATCCCTTCTGTGCGGTCAGAATTTTTCTGACGACAAGCACTGATTTCAGCCCTACTGAAAAATCCAAGCCCAAGCTTTAAAACTTGCTCTTGACTAAATGCTGCTGGAATACCCATGTCCAATTTCTTTACTTTTGTAAAAATGTATGTTGTCCGATGTTAGAAGTATCGCTGAAAAATCTGTCGAGTCAGATATGTACGATGTCTGCCCACTACTAGCAGGGCAGTCGTTCTGATTGTTGTTCTCTGCCTAGCTCTTAAAAAAGCCAAAGACAGGATTTATAATGTGCCATTTTCAGCTGAGGCAGCCTAAAGTAAATGTGGAAGCTCTATAGGATGTAAAAAATAACTTTTACCATATATTCAGTCTTGCAATTGAATCTCAGTTACTAAAGATGAGTATTTTAATGTGGCCATAAAGTGATTTTACACATAAGGATGGAAGATAATTCTATCCTATAGCCCTATATGGTATGTCGAAAAGACATCTTCAATGTATAGAAGGTAATTGTTAAATTCTTTTGCTTTACAAAAGACTAAGGGCACTGAAATCGTGAAGCAAAATTCATTGAACCAATCTTGGAAAAGGAAAATAATTACCCTGCAGCTTTTTCAATTGCCTTGCCACTTCGAGAATCGCATCTGCAGATCTGGTCCTTGCCATGTTTTTGTCCTGTAACGTAAATGATGTGCCCTGTGACTTGCCGGGGACTGAATTGGGAATTGCGCCTGGCAACTCTTTGTGGCCTGGCGTGTATCTGAGTGCCCGTCTGTCTCCCTGCTGAATGCATTTCCTGTTCTGAGCTGAGTTCACTCCAGTTTGTTGACTGGCTGAATGATCTTGGTGCCGTTCCAGGCGAGACATCGAAGGACCACAGACAGCAGTGCGGAGAGCGCACAGGATGACAAGGAAGGTCACCTGCTCTGTCAGAGAGGAGACGTGCTAAATGGAAGATGTATAGACTATTTTTCTATGTTTTAACATGTCAGATAGAATAATTTATTTTAGTGTAAGATGTGAGGGGGCTCTGAAGCCTTTTCTTTCTCTATTGATTTTTTTTTATGTGGAGGTGTTGGACTCATTTTTCTCATCACATATTGGTATATATATTCTTAAAAGTATATTTCTTATTTTCTTTTTCCCTTCTCCCACTACCCCTAACATCGTAAATGGAGTTAATGAAGGGACTGGAATGAGATCCCTGTAAATGTAGTTGAAGAGAGTTGTCCAATGACATCTATCAGACCAGATATTTAACACGTAGAGCACAGTCTTGAACAATCTTTGGTGACTGACAGCACTTAGTCTTTCTCTTCTTTGTTTTATCTTTGTTTGTTGGTGTTTATTTGCTATGTTGTTTAATAGCTGAGTAACTTCAGCACTTCAGTGACTAAGAGTTCTTTTCC
Organism: Dromococcyx pavoninus; assembly: GCA_033558185.1. Taxonomy (NCBI): domain Eukaryota; kingdom Metazoa; phylum Chordata; class Aves; order Cuculiformes; family Neomorphidae; genus Dromococcyx; species Dromococcyx pavoninus. Next base: position 23,033 of record JAUMJL010002154.1, on the reverse strand, counting down.
TTCTAGACGAGATTGTTGCCATGTTGGGTGAAGGTGGCTTTGGAAAAGTAGTGGAATGCATCGACCACCGAGCTAAGTCTGTTTCATTCAACGCCTCTCATTTTTCTTACTGAGACTGTCAGCGTGTGTTTCATGAAGGGCTTTCTGATCCCATCAGGCTTTCTCTGTGCTTCCTCGTGTGCCTCTCTCTGTATTTCTCTAAGGCTGCCGCAGTTGCCAAACAAAGTGTATGTTGGTCCCTGGTGCTAAAAGCAGCCCCTGGGCACGAGGCTCGTGCAGGGCTGGTGGATGAGGCGATGGGCGCGTCTTCTGCAGGCGCAGCGCAGCCTGGGAGAGGTCGAGGCTGATGGGGGCAGGTGGCCTGGAGAACAAACGTGTGGTGCAGCTGTCCCCCCCACCCCGGGCAATCCCGGGGCCTGTCTTTTCAAACTGTAAAGATTAAGTTTTAGTTGGGTTTCTGCACAGATGACTCGGGGTTATATGAAGTCAGTGTGACCTTTTCCGAGAAGGTTTGCAGTGAAAACATGCAGATGGGTTGCAGTTACCCAATAGCCTTAGTTAGAACTACTCATTGTTCTGATTTCTGTTAAAACCTTTGTGTCTGTTAAAATCTTTTCAGGGACGGCAGACGGGTAGCAGTGAAAATAGCAAAAAATACTGAGGATGCCACCGAAGCCGCCTGTGATGAAATACAAGTGCTGGAAGATTTGGAAGCATGGGATCCCAGCAATGCCTTGTAAGCACACAAAGCCAACTGTGCTGTCCTGGCTTGAAGACTTCTTCAGCACTGCTTTCTGTAACACACGCCGTGTGTGTGAGTGCTGCACAACTCCCTGCTGCAATGTATCTGTTTTCCTGCTTTTGCAGTTACTGTGTCCAGATGTTGCGATGGTTTGAGTACCATCAACGTCTGCATTGTTTTTGAGCTCCTGGGGCTCAGCACATACAACTTTATGAGAGAAAACTGCTTCCAGCCGTTCAGCCTGGACCACATTAGGCAGATGGCATACCAGATCTGCACTTCTGTGAACTGTAAGTATGTTTCTTTTCTGCCTTATTTGTTAAATTGTCTCTGTGGAACCAGCTAACTGTGGGAGTTCTCTTGCAGTTCTGCATGCAAACCTGCTCACCCATACAGACCTGAAACCACCAAATATTGTCTTTGTGACAAAGGACTATGAAGAAGAGTACAACCCTGACCTGGTAAGCTGCTGTCCTCTTCCCCACCTCCCTCCCCCTCAGCCATCCTCTGTGTTTATTTGCTCACTTGCATCCCTTCACGTGTCGCTTCAGAATTGCAATGAACGCAGGCCAAGAAAACCTGACATCAAAGTTTTGGATTGTGGGTGTGCCACGTATGATTACGGGCATCATGGCACTTTAGTGACTACCGCACCTTACAGAGCTCCCAAAGTGGTCCTGGGTGAGTAGAAGGCTGTTTGTTAGGCTGATCTTTGGTGTGAGAGTTTTTGCGTGCTATTAAACAGTGCCAGAGAAGTGTTTTGTGTCTCGCTTGAGCTGTTGAACTGTTTGCAGTCTGGTCTAAACAGGAATGGCCTGAATCTTTTCACAGAACTGGGATGGTCACGGCCATGCAATGTTTGGAGCATAGGATGTACTCTACTTGAATACTACCTTGGATACACAGTATTTCGGGTAGGCAACTCTGAACCTCAAAAGGATGCAGCATGGATAATGCTCCCCAACTTGGTGAACGTACGCTGCAGAGCTGTGGGCGAAGGGGAATGGTCTGTGCAGGAAAGGAAGCTGCGTTTTTCTGTACTGCCAAGTTGAAGAGAACAGGAGGTGTAGGCATAAAGGAACCTTCTCAGCTGATGATTTTGACATGTTGCTTTCTGTAACCATTTTGGCAGCAGCTTGAAAGGAAGGATCACTCTGTTAACATTTGGACTTTACAAGGCACACTAGTACCAGATGTGGCTTCTTCTATCACCATCAACCAATGCTACTCAAACAGCTGAATCCTGTCCTCTTTGACAGTTTTGCAGAAATGTGAACTTTAAGAAGAAAGGAAAAAGGGAAAAAACTCCAGTAGCCTGTAATTGCATTCAGGAAAGAGAGAACTAGAGGCTCTCTTTCTTCCTCACTCAATTTCAGTTCATTGGTGTCAGGGTACAGTAAAAGAATGAAGTCAGGCTGGCGTGTGGCTCTCCATAAGTTCCTCTTAACAATGAACAAAAAATGTCTCTCTTGACTTCCCTCCAGCCCTTAGATGACAAAGAACACCTGGCAACGATGGAGCGATTACTGGGGCCTTTGCCAGAGGACATGGTACAGAGCATTGTTTCTTTAAAGAAGCGGGAGTATTTCTGCGAGGGCCGGCTGGCCTGGGATGAACACAGCGCTGCTGGGCGATACGTCTCAAGGTACTACAGACCACTGAAGGTAAGATTACAGGGGGGAAATGCTCACGGGCAGAGGAGCTGGAAGAGTAATCCCAGGATTGATGACAGGTGTTTTGCTGTTCTCTTCATGAAGGAATTCATGGTCTGCCATGATTGTAAGCACGAGCAGCTCTTTGATCTGATTGAAAAGATGCTGCAGTACGACCCAGCCAAGCGCATCACTCTGGAAGAAGCACTGGAACATCCTTTCTTCCTCCTGTTGAAGCAGGGGAAAAAGGACACGGCCTCCTATAGCTGTGGCAGACCAACATCTCTGCCTTTTCAGAAATGTAAACTACGCTAAGCGTTTATTTTTTGATTAGTTGCTTATTTATTTATGTATAATCGGCTTTTTTTTTATGATGACATTTAATTCTTCTGTTGGAATAAAGCTTACTTAAGAAAAAGATAGTGATGAGCCTGGTTGTGTTTCCTGAGAAAATAAAAATCTTGGGACACTTTTGCGATGTGGATGAGAGCACTCTCTAGTCTACAGGCCTCCTAAGAAACAGTAAGTATTAATTTAATTACATTTTTACCCAACTGTCACTGGAAGAACAAAAGACCTAGGGCTGACGTTTCCCTGTAGCACGCGACTGATACTTCCTTTCTGAGTAAGAGGACAGAAACAGCCCTTGCAACTATGTGTAAGGATGGCCTTTATTTGTTGAATGAGAAAAGGTACAAAGTATGGAAGGTCCCTGTAGTATTAAAGAGATCGCACTGTGATAAGGAATTATTATTTTTGTTAGTTTAAGTAGGTGTACTGTGGTTACCAGTATTTCTGTGAATGGCATTGTTGGCACACAGCAGTAGAGACTTAATCAGCTGCTAAGCAAAATAAAGCATTGCTGAAATGCACCTCTAATATCAGGCTCCCAAGACATGAAAAGAATTATAATCACTGGCTGTTCTGACACATATTTTTCAACAGTACTGCACAGCACCATCTTCTGGTGACAAAAAGTGGGATTTTTTTTTTCTTTCAGGCTTTGAGAAAAAAGCTGTCACCATATCAAAGACAAGTTTCATACAAGAAACAGTAATGTTAAGTTTAAAAAATAAGCTATTTAAAATAAACGACATTTGTAAAACATGGAAGTCACCAAAACTTTAACAACCCGTTACCCCTAGAAATGCACAAATGGAAAAATATCCTTTAAAAAGTCTTGCGCTCTTCATCAAGAGGAGCAGGCATGAACCGTGTTCTGATTTCTGCAAGTAAAGCAAAATGCATATTGTTCACATAATAAAGAAAGAAATTTCAAAGTACACAGCATTCTTCTCAGCTTGTGTGTGGACTCTCAATGACAAGGTGCAGGTCTGCTTTCAGGAAGACCCTTCGGGTGAGCTTTAGAATACGGAAGAACGAACTGTGGAGTTTGCTCTGCCTAAAGATACACCCAGGACAATCCCAAGCGTGCTGAGTAGACCACGGGCACATCATTGCACAAACAATCTCCATGAGCAGGCTGCACAAAAACACGCAGGCCAGAATTTATACTTAGAAAATGAGACATTTCAAGGGACTCTGCTCATTACTAGCTTGCTACATTGACAAGTAACCTTAATATCACCACATTTCCTTTTCACTTGTATTTTTCAACACAAAGATAACACATCAATACCTTCATGCAAGTTATAGTATTAAGTGTTTATTGTTTGCCTGTTTTTCTAATCTAGGTAGACAACATAAAGGGTCCTCTTCACAGCCTGCCTTAAAATATAGGTCCCTGCCATGTAAAAGTTTTCAGTAAAGCAGGAAATGTAAAGTCTAAATCTAGAAGTATCACTTTCTTACTACTTTTTGACCTCATTAATCTTCATTGACTTCTTAGCTGGTTGGTGAGCACCTGTTCCACTCTCTGCTCTTTACGCACAGCGTGCACGACCTTACAAAGCTTTCTGTCATCACATTTCACTTCCTCAGTTCTCCATCTTTTCTACTGATCCAACCACCCTCTCATTTCCCACTCCCTGACATCTGCCAGAGCCCATGACCTCACTATGGCAAACAACAATCTGTAATAGCATTTCCAAGGCAAAGCACACCAGATTCTTGTGTAAACAGTATTACTCTCCAAAATAACACGGCAGGGTGCACAAAGCACGTGATCATGAACCTTTCAGGGCAACTCCGTTGGCCTTGTGACCACAGGGCACGCACCTGAAGTACGCATTCATCTATCTCACATCAGCAGAAGTAAACCTGACCACAGAGCCAAGATCCACTCCTAGTAAAAAAAATAAATTCAAGATATTTTTCTTTAAGCCAAGTTTGTACAGTCTACACTTTGAAGAATGCAAAGTGACTCAAGCTAAACTGTGGTAGGGTATACAGAGTATTTCTACAGTACCTGATTGCTCAGTCAGCCCCTAGGATGGTCACATAGTTTACCATGCATACCTTAACCCCTGTTCTACACACTCAATGGGCTCTGTAGCAAAAGTAAAAGTGAGATTATGTAGTCAAGAGAATAAAGGCTGTCCACAGCCCCATCAAAGGGACTTACCCAGCATTCCACCAGCCACCAGGACGTCAAAAAGTGTTTCTGCATAGCGGCGATAGTCAAGTTTTGCACCAGAAGCATCAAGAAACTTTGCTACTGCCTCCAAGTCACTGCCAGCTTCGCTTAAACCTTGAATAGTACAGTCCTGGAACTGAGTAGGGTCAAACCTCTCTTTTTCATCTGTAAAAACAAAGCATTCAAATGAAGGTACCACACACAGCTGTTTGGTATTTAATGTTTGTGATTTTAACCTTATTAAAAACAAAACAAAACTTGCACTGGCAAGCCTGCAGTTAAACACAACTAGGATCATTCCACTCTTCCAAGACAAGCGGTATTAACTAGCACAGACAGTGACTTAATAGTGTAGCCTAAAATGAATTTCAATGGTCAACACACCACTAAGAAGTTCTTCTGCTCACATTCCCCTATTCAGTCAAGGCTGAGGGAAAGGCTATCACAAGCTAAAACATTCCTTATCTACCTCTAATTGAATTCTTACAGTTCTTTCACTAAGAAGAGTTGTTTGCGATGATCATTAGATGGCTCTAATAAAGTTTATCTGATTTCTCAGTTTGATTCTTACACGCCTGTTCATACGTTAGATCACGCCCTACAAAAAGAGAGCCTTAGCTAAATGTTGGAAGGCAATTCTTAACATGTGTCCCTAGAGTTCTGTACACTTGACTCCATTACTTATGTTTCATTTACTCACTGTTTTGGGCAATATAATCTAACTGAAACACTGCATACCATCATTATGTGAGAGCCAACTGACAGGGCTTGCTTTCTGGCCACGAAGACCATCCGCTCCTCTTAATATGGAGTTAAGAGTCTGAAGCAATTGCTTTTCCTCAAGTGCATGGGGAAACACAGAAATCTGAGCTAACTTCTTAGTCATATATAAAGACAAAATGATGGACTATAATCACAGATCCATTTTGCATCCTTTGTTGTTGTTAAACAGAACACATCCTTCTTCACGTGTGAGATACATCAGCTGATTATAGCCCTGGTTTTGTTAAAGGTAGGGCATAGTCAACACGCAAAAAATCCACCCGTGTAACTAACAGGGAGCTTTAAACCAAAGAGCTCTTTGGCTTTACTCACCTCAATTTGTCCCATGAAAACCATGAGAGGAAAAGCTTCCAAAGAAGCAAATCTTACTTTGAGTGGTGTCTGTAACAGCTTAGCCAAATTTGTTAGCACCTGCTAGTAACCCTTCTGCAAGGGGTACACTAGCGTCCTCACATTCAGTGCAAGTACCAATATGTTGGTAACAGCTGGGTGGAAGTCTGGAAATATTGCATCAGTTATTTTCCAGGACAGATCCACGAAGCTCACTGTCACCGCAGAGTTGCTTGGAAGCCAAACTATCGTTCACAGAATGGTTTAGGTTGGAAGGGACCTTGAAAAACACGCAGTTCCAACTCCCCCACCATGGTCAAGGAACATCTTCCATCGGATCAGGTTGCTCAAAGCCTCATCCAGCCTGGCTTCGAACACCTCAAGAGATAAGGCATCCATGAATTCTCTGGGCAAGCTGTTCCCCTGCCTCGCCACCCTCACAGGAAAAAATTTCTTCCTAAGCTCTAATTTAAATCTCCCCTCTTTCAGTTGAAAACCATTCCCCCTTTGTCCTGTCACTGCACTCCCTGATAAAGATCCCCTCCCCAGCTTTCGTATAGCCCCCCTTTAAGCACTGCAAGGCTCCCATAAGGTCTCTCTGGAGTCTTCTCTTCTCTAGGCTGAACAACTCCAACTCTCTCAGCCTGTCCTCGTACAGGAGGTGCTCCAGCCCTCGGATCATCTTTGTAGCCTCCTCTGGACTCACTCTAATAGATCCATTTCCTTCCTGTGCTGAAGACTACAGGGTTAAATGCTTAAAAAGAGACAAAAACCTGAAATGCTAAACTCTCTCACTTCAACAGCTTCTCAAGGTGCTTGAACATTAAAATAGGTTCTGTAAGGCTACACGTACTTCTGCACATAATTACTATTTTAGTATGTACAGTGTGCTTTGTGCTATCAGTTTGAGCTGAAACATGGCTAGTACATTAATAAAACATTTGGTTGGTTGGTTGGGAGTGTGTAGCAGTGAGGTTTATTGTTGGTTTTTTTCATTTAAACTGAAAGCAGGTATTCTTATAGCCTTAAGGGGACAATGCAACTCTTATCCAGCAGCTAACACTGAAATTCCTACTAGGTTAGATGACCCTCAGATGTATGCATTAACCCATAGCAAGCCTGTGCTGGAGCTCCCCTGTAACTCAGGGGTACCAATATCGAAAATGCCAGCAAATATCTCTAAGATTTTTTTTTGAGTTTTATAAAGTGAGCATCCTTTATTGCAGTCCTGGCCACATGAGGGAATGATTTCCATCAGTCACATGTAACGAGAGAAGAGCTAGTCACAAAATATATTTTCAACTTACGCGAGTATGTGTAAGTTCTCCCAGAAATCCTATGCATATTCTACTACTTTCCAAGGACTAATTTTAATTTTATTATGAACTTTACAACAGCCAAGTCTCTGCTCATTAGAGCTTTGAAGTCAGTTCTCCGCCCAACCTTGCATTCTCAGATAAGGAAAGAAATACCATCTGGGAACACCAATGTTAATAACAACACACTACCAGAAGAACAGTCTTTAACTGTCCAACGTTCACAAATACTGCTACTCAGATAACGCTTAACTGAAGCTAGTTAGAAAATCAATTCTACAAAAAATCAACTCTATTCTAAGCTTTCTGTAGAAGCGTTTTTCTAACTAACTTCAGTTACTTAAGTAATACTGAAGTAGAGTCCACTCTGTGCAAAAACAACCGCTTCTTTTATCAGTACCAGATACACTTGCTTCCAGGCCAAACACACTCAGTCCAGTCTAGAACAACTGTCTCTTACGCCAGCGTTATCACAGCAAATTCAGCTACAGTTTTCAGTGCTGAGAATTTTGTATTAGTGCAGAGGGCATTCTAGCACCCAGAGGCAGCCTCAAGGTTCTGTACTGAGTGTGACCTCATTTACAAGACGTAAGAGCAGAGCATGAAGTCGTTACTCTGTTCCTGGCAGAAGCTGCCTGGCGGGGGCCCTGCGGAGGGGCCACCCGCACGGAGCCCCCGCCACACGCGCTGCCCCTCGCTCACCTCTTTTTCGAGTTTTAAAACGCTGCCCCGATAGCGTCGGCTTCTGCGCCTTTTGATTATTCATAAAAGACACCCTGCAAGGAAGCGGAAACGCACCTCAGAGCGCTGACCCCTCCTCCTGCCCTCCCCTCCCGCCGCGTCCTTCCCCCGGCCTCCATTTTCCAGCGGGGAGCGCCGGCCTCCGTGTGTCCCGGGGCTCGCGGGCACAGGCGGGGCGGAGCCCAGGCGGAGCGGAGCCCAGCCCTGCGCGCGGAGCCCAGCCCTGCGCGCGGAGCCCAGCCCTGCGCGCGGAGCCCAGCCCATCCCGCCTACTTAGAACTGTTTGGCAGCCTTTGCTTCCTCCCCTAGATGCACCACAATACCCACTCCTTCCCTGGCTACAAGGACATAAAGCTGCGCTGGGAGTGCCTCCTGTTCTAAATAAAGAATTCCCGTGATAAAGAAGCATTATTTTTGTGTAGGTGTACTCTGATTACCAGTATTTCTCTGAAACATCATTGTTGGCACACAGCAGAAGAGACTTCCCTCTTTCTTGGGTTACGAGCTGTCCTTAGCCTGGCAGGCTTGAAAGCTCCTTCTGCGAGGGGGTGGCTGAAGTGCCTGCCGCAAGGCACAGGGTGTCGAGAGGGGTGGCTGCGACTTCAAGTGCCGCTTGTGCCCTGGTAGTGAGCAGCAGAGGAAGCAAGGGTCCATTCGAGGACCGGGTGGCTTTTCTCGTTCTGTGGGTAGAGAAGACTGATCTGTGCACTCACTTGAAGAGCTGCATTCAGTTTGTTTACTGCACAGTGGGTATTTATCACAGAATGTCCTGAGGTGGAAAGGACTCACAAGGAACATCCAAATCCTGCCCTTGCATAGAACAGCCCCAACATTCACACCGTGGGTCTGAGGATTCTGTCCAAATGCTTCTTGAATACTGATATGCTTGGCACCGGGACTGCTTCCCTGGGGAGCTGTTCCAGTGCTCCCCCATCCTCAGCGTGAAGATCCAACCTAATCCTCCCCAGGCATCACCTTCCTCCATTGGCACGCACAGCCCTCTTGGCTGCCAGGGCACACTGTTGGCTCATGGTCAACTTGCCATTGACACGAAACCCCAGATCCCTTTCTGCAGGGCTGGTCTCCAGCCTCTCCCTCCCCAGTCTGTGTGTCTGTCCAGGGTTGCCGTGTCCCAGGTGCAACAGCTGCCACTTGCCCTTGTTAAACTTCATGCGGCTGTGGCACGTTAACCAGGTGAGATTCTGACAGGTGTCTGAGGGATGCCCTCCCATCGAGTCATGAGATTCAATATGGAATCCATTTCTAGCCTCAGACTGGGTCGATGGTTTATGACTAAAGGATTCTATGTGAATGCTTATAGGTGTTTCTGCCGCAAGTCAGAATCCGGTTACCTGTGAGAGTCTCCTTAGAGACTGACACACAGAGGGTTAATACGTATGGCTGTGGCCCAAACAGGATGGACAGACAGCAGCCACTTGCAGCAGTGCCCGCCAGAGAGACAATTTCCCAGTGCTGGAAGCAGAAAGTAATTTAATCAAATGCGAAATGAAAACAAATTCGAGATGTTGTAAGAAATTCACTTGCTGCATTAGTGCTTTATTAACACTTCTAACCAGTTAACGATCAGCATATACATAATGTACATATATGTGTGTATATACATAAAAAGAAGGACAATAAAAACTTGAGTTAGTAGCTATTTTCCTGGGGAAGCATCTGACAGAGTCAGAGGTGTGCAATTCTTTCCAACAAGACATTTCTTCTTGTTGGAGGAGGAGAGGTCCAGGCCTGTTGATCGATCTGTCACGTAAGGTGGTCATCTCTTTTCTTCCTCAAAGACAGGATTTCAAGGGATCAGCTTTACGCATTTTAAAATCCTTTTGGTGCCTCTTGGCGAGGTGGGTCTGAGTCAATTTGTATGTGTTGTTTGGCTCTTGGCAAGGCTGATTGTGATGTTGTACGGGGAGACTCAGCAGCTTGCCACACTTGTGGCAGTTTGCCACTCCTTGTGGAGACGAGGAGCTCAGTACACACTTTCCAGAGCTGTATCTGCTTCTAACCGAAGAAACATCACGCTGTGAGGCCTCCGACTCACCCCAGGTTTGACTTAGTTGCTATGAGTGTGAGACCACCACCCAACTGATCTCTTTTACCAGGTGCAGCTGTCCCTTGCCACTCGCTCCCCCTTGCCAACTGCTCTCTTTTGCAAAGCCAGGCTCTTTGCCATCCACAGGGCCCAGCAAGCTTGTGGTGCCACAGTCCACCCTGTGACCTCAGTCACATCTCGCCAAGAGGAATATCAGATGATTTCGATTTAGACAGATTGAGGAGCTCATCTTTCTCCCATGTAAGAGAAGCTACAAACAACACAGGAGCTGCCCTTTTCTAGCGGCTGCTCCAGAGGCTGCCTGGGGCAGCTCTGTGGGAATAACGTGCCCAGTGTGGGCAGGGCCTGAGCCACGATGTGGCTTCTGAACATCTTCTGCAAGGATGAGGGCCTTGCTTTGAGTTCCTCTCTCAGAAACGGGGACTTTGGAAAAGCTCTCGAGCTGAGAACTCCCGTGGGGGAAAGAGCAGAGCATATGTGAAAACTGGGCAGTGGGGGAAAAGGACACTCTTCCTCCTGGTGCTCGTTTAACAGGGAATGGCTTTGTGAATGAAATTGTTTGTCTGGGATGCGATTTCAAGTTGTGGTGTTTGGAGCCAATTAATTACCCTGCCATGGATGGAAAAGCAAGTTTGGATCTCAGAAGATGCAATGGGGATAGAAAGAGAGAGAGGAGATCCTCACGTGGTTCCCCAGTGAGCAAGCGCTGCAGACTGGATCTCAGAAGAGGTGACGTTGACAAAGAGACAAAAAAGAGATTGGCCGGCACCGCACCGGAGAAGGAGCTGTGCAAAGAGGACCTCAGAAGCGGTAGCAGGGCTAGAAAGAGAGAGAGATCAGCAAGCCCTGCGCCAGGGAGCAAGAGCTGCAAACGGGATCATAGTGGGACAAGCCGACGCAAAAGGAAATCCCAGGCACGTTACAGTCCCTATGAATATTTGCAGGGGTTGTCACCCATTTTAGTAGAGGGTTTTTTATTTTACGAAGATGACTTCTTCTCTGGGCAGCAGTAATTGAGTGGAGGGGGGACAGGGAATTCTGTCGATTACATTAGTACTTTATTCCTTTAGCAGATACTCGTAGCTTATATTTTTGACTGGGACTTCAGTTCCTTGAGTGAAAAAGTATAGCTTGTAGGTTTGCTTGTGATAGCACAGAGGATAGTCTTGCTGCTTTTTCATTGGATATATCTGACCAGATTAGAGGTCAATAACCATCCCTTTGAGTAATCGAAATACAGCATCCCTTCTGTGCGGTCAGAATTTTTCTGACGACAAGCACTGATTTCAGCCCTACTGAAAAATCCAAGCCCAAGCTTTAAAACTTGCTCTTGACTAAATGCTGCTGGAATACCCATGTCCAATTTCTTTACTTTTGTAAAAATGTATGTTGTCCGATGTTAGAAGTATCGCTGAAAAATCTGTCGAGTCAGATATGTACGATGTCTGCCCACTACTAGCAGGGCAGTCGTTCTGATTGTTGTTCTCTGCTTAGCTCTTAAAAAAGCCAAAGACAGGATTTATAATGTGCCATTTTCAGCTGAGGCAGCCTAAAGTAAATGTGGAAGCTCTATAGGATGTAAAAAATAACTTTTACCATATATTCAGTCTTGCAATTGAATCTCAGTTACTAAAGATGAGTATTTTAATGTGGCCATAAAGTGATTTTACACATAAGGATGGAAGATAATTCTATCCTATAGCCCTATATGGTATGTCGAAAAGACATCTTCAATGTATAGAAGGTAATTGTTAAATTCTTTTGCTTCACAAAAGACTAAGGGCACTGAAATCGTGAAGCAAAATTCATTGAACCAATCTTGGAAAAGGAAAATAATTACCCTGTAGATTTTTCAATTGCCTTGCCACTTCGAGAATCGCATCTGCAGATCTGGTCCTTGCCATGTTTTTGTCCTGTAACGTAAATGATGTGCCCTGTGACTTGCCGGGGACTGAATTGGGAATTGCGCCTGGCAACTCTTTGTGGCCTGGCGTGTATCTGAGTGCCCGTCTGTCTCCCTGCTGAATGCATTTCCTGTTCTGAGCTGAGTTCACTCCAGTTTGTTGACTGGCTGAATGATCTTGGTGCCGTTCCAGGCGAGACATCGAAGGACCACAGACAGCAGTGCGGAGAGCGCACAGGATGACAAGGAAGGTCACCTGCTCTGTCAGAGAGGAGACGTGCTAAATGGAAGATGTATAGACTATTTTTCTATGTTTTAACATGTCAGATAGAATAATTTATTTTAGTGTAAGATGTGAGGGGGCTCTGAAGCCTTTTCTTTCTCTATTGATTTTTTTTTATGTGGAGGTGTTGGACTCATTTTTCTCATCACATATTGGTATATATATTCTTAAAAGTATATTTCTTATTTTCTTTTTCCCTTCTCCCACTACCCCTAACATCGTAAATGGAGTTAATGAAGGGACTGGAATGAGATCCCTGTAAATGTAGTTGAAGAGAGTTGTCCAATGACATCTATCAGACCAGATATTTAACACGTAGAGCACAGTCTTGAACAATCTTTGGTGACTGACAGCACTTAGTCTTTCTCTTCTTTGTTTTATCTTTGTTTGTTGGTGTTTATTTGCTATGTTGTTTAATAGCTGAGTAACTTCAGCACTTCAGTGACTAAGAGTTCTTTTCCTTCTAGACGAGATTGTTGCCATGTTGGGTGAAGGTGGCTTTGGAAAAGTAGTGGAATGCATCGACCACCGAGCTAAGTCTGTTTCATTCAACGCCTCTCATTTTTCTTACTGAGACTGTCAGCGTGTGTTTCATGAAGGGCTTTCTGATCCCATCAGGCTTTCTCTGTGCTTCCTCGTGTGCCTCTCTCTGTATTTCTCTAAGGCTGCCGCAGTTGCCAAACAAAGTGTATGTTGGTCCCTGGTGCTAAAAGCAGCCCCTGGGCACGAGGCTCGTGCAGGGCTGGTGGATGAGGCGATGGGCGCGTCTTCTGCAGGCGCAGCGCAGCCTGGGAGAGGTCGGGGCTGATGGGGGCAGGTGGCCTGGAGAACAAACGTGTGGTGCAGCTGTCCCCCCCACCCCGGGCAATCCCGGGGCCTGTCTTTTCAAACTGTAAAGATTAAGTTTTAGTTGGGTTTCTGCACAGATGACTCGGGGTTATATGAAGTCAGTGTGACCTTTTCCGAGAAGGTTTGCAGTGAAAACATGCAGATGGGTTGCAGTTACCCAATAGCCTTAGTTAGAACTACTCATTGTTCTGATTTCTGTTAAAACCTTTGTGTCTGTTAAAATCTTTTCAGGGACGGCAGACGGGTAGCAGTGAAAATAGCAAAAAATACTGAGGATGCCACCGAAGCCGCCTGTGATGAAATACAAGTGCTGGAAGATTTGGAAGCATGGGATCCCAGCAATGCCTTGTAAGCACACAAAGCCAACTGTGCTGTCCTGGCTTGAAGACTTCTTCAGCACTGCTTTCTGTAACACACGCCGTGTGTGTGAGTGCTGCACAACTCCCTGCTGCAATGTATCTGTTTTCCTGCTTTTGCAGTTACTGTGTCCAGATGTTGCGATGGTTTGAGTACCATCAACGTCTGCATTGTTTTTGAGCTCCTGGGGCTCAGCACATACAACTTTATGAGAGAAAACTGCTTCCAGCCGTTCAGCCTGGACCACATTAGGCAGATGGCATACCAGATCTGCACTTCTGTGAACTGTAAGTATGTTTCTTTTCTGCCTTATTTGTTAAATTGTCTCTGTGGAACCAGCTAACTGTGGGAGTTCTCTTGCAGTTCTGCATGCAAACCTGCTCACCCATACAGACCTGAAACCACCAAATATTGTCTTTGTGACAAAGGACTATGAAGAAGAGTACAACCCTGACCTGGTAAGCTGCTGTCCTCTTCCCCACCTCCCTCCCCCTCAGCCATCCTCTGTGTTTATTTGCTCACTTGCATCCCTTCACGTGTCGCTTCAGAATTGCAATGAACGCAGGCCAAGAAAACCTGACATCAAAGTTTTGGATTGTGGGTGTGCCACGTATGATTACGGGCATCATGGCACTTTAGTGACTACCGCACCTTACAGAGCTCCCAAAGTGGTCCTGGGTGAGTAGAAGGCTGTTTGTTAGGCTGATCTTTGGTGTGAGAGTTTTTGCGTGCTATTAAACAGTGCCAGAGAAGTGTTTTGTGTCTCGCTTGAGCTGTTGAACTGTTTGCAGTCTGGTCTAAACAGGAATGGCCTGAATCTTTTCACAGAACTGGGATGGTCACGGCCATGCGATGTTTGGAGCATAGGATGTACTCTACTTGAATACTACCTTGGATACACAGTATTTCGGGTAGGCAACTCTGAACCTCAAAAGGATGCAGCATGGATAATGCTCCCCAACTTGGTGAACGTACGCTGCAGAGCTGTGGGCGAAGGGGAATGGTCTGTGCAGGAAAGGAAGCTGCGTTTTTCTGTACTGCCAAGTTGAAGAGAACAGGAGGTGTAGGCATAAAGGAACCTTCTCAGCTGATGATTTTGACATGTTGCTTTCTGTAACCATTTTGGCAGCAGCTTGAAAGGAAGGATCACTCTGTTAACATTTGGACTTTACAAGGCACACTAGTACCAGATGTGGCTTCTTCTATCACCATCAACCAATGCTACTCAAACAGCTGAATCCTGTCCTCTTTGACAGTTTTGCAGAAATGTGAACTTTAAGAAGAAAGGAAAAAGGGAAAAAACTCCAGTAGCCTGTAATTGCATTCAGGAAAGAGAGAACTAGAGGCTCTCTTTCTTCCTCACTCAATTTCAGTTCATTGGTGTCAGGGTACAGTAAAAGAATGAAGTCAGGCTGGCGTGTGGCTCTCCATAAGTTCCTCTTAACAATGAACAAAAAATGTCTCTCTTGACTTCCCTCCAGCCCTTAGATGACAAAGAACACCTGGCAACGATGGAGCGATTACTGGGGCCTTTGCCAGAGGACATGGTACAGAGCATTGTTTCTTTAAAGAAGCGGGAGTATTTCTGCGAGGGCCGGCTGGCCTGGGATGAACACAGCGCTGCTGGGCGATACGTCTCAAGGTACTACAGACCACTGAAGGTAAGATTACAGGGGGGAAATGCTCACGGGCAGAGGAGCTGGAAGAGTAATCCCAGGATTGATGACAGGTGTTTTGCTGTTCTCTTCATGAAGGAATTCATGGTCTGCCATGATTGTAAGCACGAGCAGCTCTTTGATCTGATTGAAAAGATGCTGCAGTACGACCCAGCCAAGCGCATCACTCTGGAAGAAGCACTGGAACATCCTTTCTTCCTCCTGTTGAAGCAGGGGAAAAAGGACACGGCCTCCTATAGCTGTGGCAGACCAACATCTCTGCCTTTTCAGAAATGTAAACTACGCTAAGCGTTTATTTTTTGATTAGTTGCTTATTTATTTATGTATAATCGGCTTTTTTTTTATGATGACATTTAATTCTTCTGTTGGAATAAAGCTTACTTAAGAAAAAGATAGTGATGAGCCTGGTTGTGTTTCCTGAGAAAATAAAAATCTTGGGACACTTTTGCGATGTGGATGAGAGCACTCTCTAGTCTACAGGCCTCCTAAGAAACAGTAAGTATTAATTTAATTACATTTTTACCCAACTGTCACTGGAAGAACAAAAGACCTAGGGCTGACGTTTCCCTGTAGCACGCGACTGATACTTCCTTTCTGAGTAAGAGGACAGAAACAGCCCTTGCAACTATGTGTAAGGATGGCCTTTATTTGTTGAATGAGAAAAGGTACAAAGTATGGAAGGTCCCTGTAGTATTAAAGAGATCGCACTGTGATAAGGAATTATTATTTTTGTTAGTTTAAGTAGGTGTACTGTGGTTACCAGTATTTCTGTGAATGGCATTGTTGGCACACAGCAGTAGAGACTTAATCAGCTGCTAAGCAAAATAAAGCATTGCTGAAATGCACCTCTAATATCAGGCTCCCAAGACATGAAAAGAATTATAATCACTGGCTGTTCTGACACATATTTTTCAACAGTACTGCACAGCACCATCTTCTGGTGACAAAAAGTGGGATTTTTTTTTTCTTTCAGGCTTTGAGAAAAAAGCTGTCACCATATCAAAGACAAGTTTCATACAAGAAACAGTAATGTTAAGTTTAAAAAATAAGCTATTTAAAATAAACGACATTTGTAAAACATGGAAGTCACCAAAACTTTAACAACCCGTTACCCCTAGAAATGCACAAATGGAAAAATATCCTTTAAAAAGTCTTGCGCTCTTCATCAAGAGGAGCAGGCATGAACTGTGTTCTGATTTCTGCAAGTAAAGCAAAATGCATATTGTTCACATAATAAAGAAAGAAATTTCAAAGTACACAGCATTCTTCTCAGCTTGTGTGTGGACTCTCAATGACAAGGTGCAGGTCTGCTTTCAGGAAGACCCTTCGGGTGAGCTTTAGAATACGGAAGAACGAACTGTGGAGTTTGCTCTGCCTAAAGATACACCCAGGACAATCCCAAGCGTGCTGAGTAGACCACGGGCACATCATTGCACAAACAATCTCCATGAGCAGGCTGCACAAAAACACGCAGGCCAGAATTTATACTTAGAAAATGAGACATTTCAAGGGACTCTGCTCATTACTAGCTTGCTACATTGACAAGTAACCTTAATATCACCACATTTCCTTTTCACTTGTATTTTTCAACACAAAGATAACACATCAATACCTTCATGCAAGTTATAGTATTAAGTGTTTATTGTTTGCCTGTTTTTCTAATCTAGGTAGACAACATAAAGGGTCCTCTTCACAGCCTGCCTTAAAATATAGGTCCCTGCCATGTAAAAGTTTTCAGTAAAGCAGGAAATGTAAAGTCTAAATCTAGAAGTATCACTTTCTTACTACTTTTTGACCTCATTAATCTTCATTGACTTCTTAGCTGGTTGGTGAGCACCTGTTCCACTCTCTGCTCTTTACGCACAGCGTGCACGACCTTACAAAGCTTTCTGTCATCACATTTCACTTCCTCAGTTCTCCATCTTTTCTACTGATCCAACCACCCTCTCATTTCCCACTCCCTGACATCTGCCAGAGCCCATGACCTCACTATGGCAAACAACAATCTGTAATAGCATTTCCAAGGCAAAGCACACCAGATTCTTGTGTAAACAGTATTACTCTCCAAAATAACACGGCAGGGTGCACAAAGCACGTGATCATGAACCTTTCAGGGCAACTCCGTTGGCCTTGTGACCACAGGGCACGCACCTGAAGTACGCATTCATCTATCTCACATCAGCAGAAGTAAACCTGACCACAGAGCCAAGATCCACTCCTAGTAAAAAAAATAAATTCAAGATATTTTTCTTTAAGCCAAGTTTGTACAGTCTACACTTTGAAGAATGCAAAGTGACTCAAGCTAAACTGTGGTAGGGTATACAGAGTATTTCTACAGTACCTGATTGCTCAGTCAGCCCCTAGGATGGTCACATAGTTTACCATGCATACCTTAACCCCTGTTCTACACACTCAATGGGCTCTGTAGCAAAAGTAAAAGTGAGATTATGTAGTCAAGAGAATAAAGGCTGTCCACAGCCCCATCAAAGGGACTTACCCAGCATTCCACCAGCCACCAGGACGTCAAAAAGTGTTTCTGCATAGCGGCGATAGTCAAGTTTTGCACCAGAAGCATCAAGAAACTTTGCTACTGCCTCCAAGTCACTGCCAGCTTCGCTTAAACCTTGAATAGTACAGTCCTGGAACTGAGTAGGGTCAAACCTCTCTTTTTCATCTGTAAAAACAAAGCATTCAAATGAAGGTACCACACACAGCTGTTTGGTATTTAATGTTTGTGATTTTAACCTTATTAAAAACAAAACAAAACTTGCACTGGCAAGCCTGCAGTTAAACACAACTAGGATCATTCCACTCTTCCAAGACAAGCGGTATTAACTAGCACAGACAGTGACTTAATAGTGTAGCCTAAAATGAATTTCAATGGTCAACACACCACTAAGAAGTTCTTCTGCTCACATTCCCCTATTCAGTCAAGGCTGAGGGAAAGGCTATCACAAGCTAAAACATTCCTTATCTACCTCTAATTGAATTCTTACAGTTCTTTCACTAAGAAGAGTTGTTTGCGATGATCATTAGATGGCTCTAATAAAGTTTATCTGATTTCTCAGTTTGATTCTTACACGCCTGTTCATACGTTAGATCACGCCCTACAAAAAGAGAGCCTTAGCTAAATGTTGGAAGGCAATTCTTAACATGTGTCCCTAGAGTTCTGTACACTTGACTCCATTACTTATGTTTCATTTACTCACTGTTTTGGGCAATATAATCTAACTGAAACACTGCATACCATCATTATGTGAGAGCCAACTGACAGGGCTTGCTTTCTGGCCACGAAGACCATCCGCTCCTCTTAATATGGAGTTAAGAGTCTGAAGCAATTGCTTTTCCTCAAGTGCATGGGGAAACACAGAAATCTGAGCTAACTTCTTAGTCATATATAAAGACAAAATGATGGACTATAATCACAGATCCATTTTGCATCCTTTGTTGTTGTTGTTAAACAGAACACATCCTTCTTCACGTGTGAGATACATCAGCTGATTATAGCCCTGGTTTTGTTAAAGGTAGGGCATAGTCAACACGCAAAAAATCCACCCGTGTAACTAACAGGGAGCTTTAAACCAAAGAGCTCTTTGGCTTTACTCACCTCAATTTGTCCCATGAAAACCATGAGAGGAAAAGCTTCCAAAGAAGCAAATCTTACTTTGAGTGTTGTCTGTAACAGCTTAGCCAAATTTGTTAGCACCTGCTAGTAACCCTTCTGCAAGGGGTACACTAGCGTCCTCACATTCAGTGCAAGTACCAATATGTTGGTAACAGCTGGGTGGAAGTCTGGAAATATTGCATCAGCTATTTTCCAGGACAGATCCACGAAGCTCACTGTCACCACAGAGTTGCTTGGAAGCCAAACTATCGTTCACAGAATGGTTTAGGTTGGAAGGGACCTTGAAAATCACGCAGTTCCAACCCCCCCACCATGGTCAAGGAACATCTTCCATCGGATCAGGTTGCTCAAAGCCTCATCCAACCTGGCTTCGAACACCTCAAGAGACAAGGCATCCGTGAATTCTCTGGGCAAGCTGTTCCCCTGCCTCGCCACCCTCACAGGAAAAAATTTCTTCCTAAGGTCTAATTTAAATCTCCCCTCTTTCAGTTGAAAACCATTCCCCCTTTGTCCTATCACTGCACTCCCTGATAAAGATCCCCTCCCCAGCTTTCGTATAGCCCCCCTTTAAGCACTGCAAGGCTCCCATAAGGTCTCTCTGGAGTCTTCTCTTCTCTAGGCTGAACAACTCCAACTCTCTCAGCCTGTCCTCGTACAGGAGGTGCTCCAGCCCTCGGATCATCTTTGTAGCCTCCTCTGGACTCACTCTAATAGATCCATTTCCTTCCTGTGCTGAAGACTACAGGGTTAAATGCTTAAAAAGAGACAAAAACCTGAAATGCTAAACTCTCTCACTTCAACAGCTTCTCAAGGTGCTTGAACATTAAAATAGGTTCTGTAAGGCTACACGTACTTCTGCACATAATTACTATTTTAGTATGTACAGTGTGCTTTGTGCTATCAGTTTGAGCTGAAACATGGCTAGTACATTAATAAAACATTTGGTTGGTTGGTTGGGAGTGTGTAGCAGTGAGGTTTATTGTTGGTTTTTTTTCATTTAAACTGAAAGCAGGTATTCTTATAGCATTAAGGGGACAATGCAACTCTTATCCAGCAGCTAACACTGAAATTCCTACTAGGTTAGATGACCCTCAGATGTATGCATTAACCCATAGCAAGCCTGTGCTGGAGCTCCCCTGTAACTCAGGGGTACCAATATCGAAAATGCCAGCAAATATCTCTAAGATTTTTTTTGAGTTTTATAAAGTGAGCATCCTTTATTGCAGTCCTGGCCACATGAGGGAATGATTTCCATCAGTCACATGTAACGAGAGAAGAGCTAGTCACAAAATATATTTTCAACTTACACGAGTATGTGTAAGTTCTCCCAGAAATCCTATGCATATTCTACTACTTTCCAAGGACTAATTTTAATTTTATTATGAACTTTACAACAGCCAAGTCTCTGCTCATTTGAGCTTTGAAGTCAGTTCTCTGCCCAACCTTGCATTCTCAGATAAGGAAAGAAATACCATCTGGGAACACCAATGTTAATAACAACACACTACCAGAACAGTCTTTAACTGTCTAACTTTCACAAATACTGCTACTCAGATAACGCTTAACTGAAACTAGTTAGAAAATCAATTCTACAAAAAAATCAACTCTATTCTAAGCTTTCTGCAGAAGCGTTTCTCTAACTAACTTCAGTTACTTAAGTAATACTGAAGTAGAGTCCACTCTGTGCAAAAACAACCACTTCTTTTATCAGTACCAGATACACTTGCTTCCAGGCCAAACACACTCAGTCCAGTCTAGAACAACTGTCTCTTACGCCAGCGTTATCACAGCAAATTCAGCTACAGTTTTCAGTGCTGAGAATTTTGTATTAGTGCAGAGGGCATTCTAGCACCCAGAGGCAGCCTCAAGGTTCTGTACTGAGTGTGACCTCATTTACAAGACGTAAGAGCAGAGCATGAAGTCGTTACTCTGTTCCTGGCAGAAGCTGCCTGGCGGGGGCCCTGCGGAGGGGCCACCCGCACGGAGCCCCCGCCACACGCGCTGCCCCTCGCTCACCTCTTTTTCGAGTTTTAAAACGCTGCCCCGATAGCGTCGGCTTCTGCGCCTTTTGATTATTCATAAAAGACACCCTGCAAGGAAGCGGAAACGCACCTCAGAGCGCTGACCCCTCCTCCTGCCCTCCCCTCCCGCCGCGTCCTTCCCCCGGCCTCCATTTTCCAGCGGGGAGCGCCGGCCTCCGTGTGTCCCGGGGCTCGCGGGCACAGGCGGGGCGGAGCCCAGGCGGAGCGGAGCCCAGCCCTGCGCGCGGAGCCCAGCCCATCCCGCCTACTTAGAACTGTTTGGCAGCCTTTGCTTCCTCCCCTAGATGCACCACAATACCCACTCCTTCCCTGGCTACAAGGACATAAAGCTGCGCTGGGAGTGCCTCCTGTTCTAAATAAAGAATTCCCGTGATAAAGAAGCATTATTTTTGTGTAGGTGTACTCTGATTACCAGTATTTCTCTGAAACATCATTGTTGGCACACAGCAGAAGAGACTTCCCTCTTTCTTGGGTTACGAGCTGTCCTTAGCCTGGCAGGCTTGAAAGCTCCTTCTGCGAGGGGGTGGCTGAAGTGCCTGCCGCAAGGCACAGGGTGTCGAGAGGGGTGGCTGCGACTTCAAGTGCCGCTTGTGCCCTGGTAGTGAGCAGCAGAGGAAGCAAGGGTCCATTCGAGGACCGGGTGGCTTTTCTCGTTCTGTGGGTAGAGAAGACTGATCTGTGCACTCACTTGAAGAGCTGCATTCAGTTTGTTTACTGCACAGTGGGTATTTATCACAGAATGTCCTGAGGTGGAAAGGACTCACAAGGAACATCCAAATCCTGCCCTTGCATAGAACAGCCCCAACATTCACACCGAGGGTCTGAGGATTCTGTCCAAATGCTTCTTGAATACTGATATGCTTGGCACCGGGACTGCTTCCCTGGGGAGCTGTTTCAGTGCTCCCCCATCCTCGGCGTGAAGATCCAACCTAATCCTCCCCAGGCATCACCTTCCTCCATTGGCACGCACAGCCCTCTTGGCTGCCAGGGCACACTGTTTGCTCATGGTCAACTTGCCATTGACACGAAACCCCAGATCCCTTTCTGCAGGGCTGGTCTCCAGCCTCTCCCTCCCCAGTCTGTGTGTCTGTCCAGGGTTGCCGTGTCCCAGGTGCAACAGCTGCCACTTGCCCTTGTTAAACTTCATGCGGCTGTGGCACGTTAACCAGGTGAGATTCTGACAGGTGTCTGAGGGATGCCCTCCCATCGAGTCATGAGATTCAACATGGAATCCATTTCTAGCCTCAGACTGGGTCGATGGTTTATGACTAAAGGATTCTATGTGAATGCTTATAGGTGTTTCTGCCGCAAGTCAGAATCCGGTTACCTGTGAGAGTCTCCTTAGAGACTGACACACACAGGGTTAATACGTATGGCTCTGGCCCAAACAGGATGGACGGACAGCAGCCACTTGCAGCAGTGCCCGCCAGAGAGACAGTTTCCCAGTGCTGGAAGCAGAAAGTAATTTAATCAAATGCGAAATGAAAACAAATTCGAGATGTTGTAAGAAATTCACTTGCTGCATTAGTGCTTTATTAACACTTCTAACCAGTTAACGATTAGCATATACATAATGTACATATATGTGTGTATATACATAAAAAGAAGGACAATAAAAACTTGAGTTAGTAGCTATTTTCCTGGGGAAGCATCTGACAGAGTCAGAGGTGTGCAATTCTTTCCAACAAGACATTTCTTCTTGTTGGAGGAGGAGAGGTCCAGGCCTGTTGATCGATCTGTCACGTAAGGTGGTCATCTCTTTTCTTCCTCAAAGACAGGATTTCAAGGGATCAGCTTTACGCATTTTAAAATCCTTTTGGTGCCTCTTGGCGAGGTGGGTCTGAGTCAATTTGTATGTGTTGTTTGGCTCTTGGCAAGGCTGATTGTGATGTTGTACGGGGAGACTCAGCAGCTTGCCACACTTGTGGCAGTTTGCCACTCCTTGTGGAGACGAGGAGCTCAGTACACACTTTCCAGAGCTGTATCTGCTTCTAACTGAAGAAACATCACGCTGTGAGGCCTCCGACTCACCCCAGGTTTGACTTAGTTGCTATGAGTGTGAGACCACCACCCAACTGATCTCTTTTACCAGGTGCAGCTGTCCCTTGCCACTCGCTCCCCCTTGCCAAC
>JAUMJL010002153.1:0-20199 GCA_033558185.1 Dromococcyx pavoninus | reverse complement strand
AGGGGGGGCTCCCATTGGCCAATGAGCGAGGCGGGGCGGGGCGCGGGGCGTTCGAACGCATGGAGCGCGGGGCGGGATGAACGGAGCGGGGAGAGAGGCGTAAGGGGGGGGACACGGGGTGGGGGGGCATTGTACGGGGGGAGAGGGGACACGGAGGGCAAAGGGGGGGCCATTGCATGGGGGGGAGATCACACACATTGCACCGGGGGCATTGCATGGGTGGAGGGCACTGGCCAGTGCACTGGGACCGGGGGTGGGGGCACCTTGCACGGGAGCGGGGTAGGGGGGGCATGGACGGGCCCGTGAGCCATGGGACACCGCGCCAGGGCTGGGGGGGGGTACATTACACCGGGGGGGACACATGGGGACATCGCAGTGGGGGACACTGCACAGGCATCGCAGCTGTGGGAGTCCCCCCGGGGGGGCTGCGGCAATGCCAGGGCAATGCCAGCCCTGCTTGCCCGGGGTGCCCACCCCAACCTGCTGTGCTGGGACAGGGGTACCCTCACCCATCGGGGTGCTGGCGCGGGGCTGCTGCATCGCCATGGGGACCCCAATGCCAGGTAAGCACTGGGACCACGCAGTGTGTTCCCTGTCCCCCCCCCCCTCTCCCCCGGTGATGCTGGAGCACCTGGCTGCAGGGCTGGTGGCACTGGTGTGACACCAAGGGGACAGCTGTGTCCCCAACCCTTTAATCGTGACCCCAGCCCACTGGCCAAGCTGGGGGTGTGCAGGGAACTCGGGGTGAAACCCTGCTCCCCCCTCCAGGTCCACCAAGGAGGTGACACCACTGCACATCACCACATCCTGGAGATGCTTCAGGTGCCCCAAGAAGAAATGGGGGGATCCACAGCTCCAACGGCAGGTTAGTGGGGACAGCTTTGGGGACAGGGACAGCCGCTTGGAGATGCTGCCTGTACTGGGTGCCCACCTGGCCGTGTCACCCCAGGGTGGCCCTGGCAGCAGGGACAGCCCAGGGCAATTGTGGGACTGGAGCTGGTTGAAGCCCCCTTCCCAACTGGAGCTGTTGCCCCCCAAATGCAGAGTGGGTACAGAGTGAGGATTTTGGGGGAACCTGAGCACAGTCCTTGCTGCAAGGATGGCTCAGAGGTCTCTTCTGCCAAGTGATAGATGATGGAAAGAGAGGAAATAATCTCAAGTTGCACCAGGGGAGGTTCGGTTTAGACATCAGGAGAAGTTTCTTCACAGAGAGGGTTCTCAGGCACTGGCAGAGGCTGCTTAGGGACATGGGGGAGTCCCCATCCCTGGAGGGGTTCAAAACTGGGCAGATGAGGTGCTCAGGGATGGTTTAGTGGTGGACTGGTACGGTTGGACTTGATCTCAAAGGTATTTTCCAACCAAGCGATCCCATGATTCCATATGGGTGGTGTTGGGGGGCTGCTTATGTGGCTCTGAGGGTCCCCAGTGTCCCCTCCCCACAGGCTGGGACACGAGACACCAACCAGGAGCGGGACAGCCACCTGTGTGAACGGATCCTGTGGGACTCACAGCGTGCCTGGGGCTGGACACCCACACAGGGTGAGCCCCCAGGTGCCCTGGGTGTCAGGGGAGGGGGGGACATGACCAGCCCCCCAGTTTGGACTGATGCAGCCCCCTAGTTTGAATTGGACACTCACTCCCATCTCCACCCGCAGACCTGGGGGGGCCCAAGTGCTCCCCATCCCTCCTGAGCGAGGACAGCATTGAGGACCTCTTCTCTGGACCCCCCCTGGCCGAGCCCCTGAGCAGCACCCGCAGGTCCCTGCTGGAAGAGCTGGACTTGGGGGGTGGCTGCGCTTTGGGGGAGACCCTGCTCTGGAGGGGCTGCACCTCAGAACCCCCATCCCCACCCAACCCCTTCTTTGCCCCACTGCCCCAAGCAGACCCCGGGGTTGCAGCGCTGCCCCCACAGCCCCTCGCCTCCAGCACTCTGCTGGTGCCCAAGGGGGAGCTCAGGGAGGGTCCCCAGGCATGGACTGTGGTGGGAAGGACAAGGGGTCCCCCCTGGGGTGTCCACAAGGGGGGTGACAGCCCTGGTCCCTCTCCCCACCAGGCATTTGGTCCTGGAGGGTCTCTGAGCTCCCCCCAGCCCCAGTGCTGCTGCAGGGTCTGGGGGGGACACAGGGCATCCCCCTGGACTCCCCTGCTCTGCAGTGACCAGAGTCCTGGGGACAGGGACATCCTGGGCACCGAGGCTCAGCACCGTCCAGGTGTCCCCCAGGGACCACCCATGGGCTGGGCAGGGCTGGGGGTCCCGGCTGCCCCCAGCCTGGGGGTGAGGGTGGCCAAGGTGGGGGCTGGGGACGGGGATGGCAACAGCCTTGGGGACAACAGCAGCGCCAGCGAGTGCTTCGTCAGCGCCCTGGAGACCCTGGAACCCAGTGAGGATGAGGGGCACATGGGGGCCCAGCACCCCCACTTGCCCCAGCCCAGGGAGGGTGAAGCCCCCTCCCCAGCTGGTGCTGCTGCCCCGGCGTTGCCCCCCCCCCAGCCCCCCCAGCACAGAGCGGGTGCAGAGTGAGGGGTTGGGGGGGGGCTCGCAGGCAGCAGAGGTGGGTGAAGTTGGGGGGCTGCTTGTGCAGCTCCAGGGGTGCAGCCTCCGGGGTTCCCCACCCCCCACTCCAGAGTCCCGCCACAGCCCATCTGACCTCGTCACTGCTGGGGGTGTCACCCCCCAGGGGACAGAGCACCCCCGGTACCGCCACGTCACCCCCAGGACCAAGAGCCGCCTCCAGGCCTCCGCGGCGCGACTCGGTGCCTCCTCTTCCTCCTCCCTCTTTGAGGAGACGCTGGAGATGCCCCGGAGGCCCCCCAGGGTCAGAGCACCCTGGGGTGTCCCCGGGGACCCTCACACCACTGTGGGGCACGGTGTCACCTCGGGGGATGGAGAGGGGACAGGATCTTTGGGTGACACTGAGATCCTCCCAGGAGATCCCAGCCAACCCAGCTCCCCTGGCTCCAGCCCCACGGTGCTGCTGGTCCCTGGGGACCATGGTCACCCCCAGAATGCCCCATCAGATGCTCAGAGGTCTCCTGGTTCCAGCCCCACGGTCCTGCTGGTCCCTGGGGACCAAGGCTACCTCCAGGACCCCCCATCATGTGCTCAGGGCTCCAGCCCCACAGTCCTGCTGGTCCATGGTCACTCCCAGGACCCCCCATCAGATGCTCAGGTCTCCAGCCCCACGGTGCTGCTGGTCCCTGGGGACCACGGTTACCCCCAGGACCCCCTCTCAGATACTTGGGGCTCCCCCCTTGCCACCAGCAGCCACAACCCCAAGGTGCTGGAGGATGGTTCTGGCTGGCAGAACCCCTCACCCTTGGGGACCCCCCAGCCTCCATGGCCCCCCCGAGGGAACCTCGGCCGCCTCCTGTCCCCACGGCCACCAGACAGCCCTGTGGTGGAGCTGGGGAGCCCTCCCTCGCCCGCTGGTCACAGCACCCACTGCCCTGAGGAGCAGCACCTCAAGGCCGAGGGGCAGGGCCAGGCGCCCACCGAGCGGCTCAGCCCTGGCACAGAGGCCACCACCAGCCCTGAGGATGTGACAGCCCAGGGTGGGCGAGCGTGCCCGGCGCTGCCGCGGCCCCTCTCGGACGAAGCTCTGCGCCGGCGGCTGCAGGCGTTGGGCGATGACCCAGGACCCATCACGGACCTGACGCGGCGGCTCTACCTGCGGCGGCTGGAGAAGCTGGTGAGGAGACACCAGGGGAGAATGGGAGGTGAGTCCTGAGGAGCTCTCCTCACCCAGAAGGTGCCCGTCACGGCCGCTGTGGGGCTGGCGGTGCTCCCCAACGCCGGTGTGGTCACCCCAGGGCACAGCCCTGAGCTGGCGGCCGCGCTGCGGAGCGGCCGCGTCCCCGACTGCGCCCAGGACGAGGTGGTGCTGGCCCAGCAGTTTGACCACCCTGACCGGAACCGGCACTGGCGGGAAGGGTTGGTCAAGTCTAGCTTCAACTACCTCCTCCTTGACCCCAGGTAGGAGTCCTGCCACTGCCCTGCGTGTCCTCTGTGCCAGGGGGGGTCTGAGCAGGGACCCCTGGGAGGCATCAAGCCCAAAGCTGGGAGTTTGCACCCCCAGGACCACCCAGAACCTGCCTCTTCGCTCCCACCACCTGAGCCCGGCCGAGTGCTTCAGGGTCTTCATCAAATCCATCTTCTACGTGGGCAAGGGGACGCGTGCCCGGCCCTACTGCCACCTCGCCGAGGCGCTGAGCCAGCACCGTGCTGGGACACAGGAGGTGGGGTGGGGAAAGGGGGCTGCTCTGGGGGGCTGGGAGCCGTGGTGGTGGCCATGGGGAGCCTGGAGTTGTGGTGATGGCCAGGGAGAGCTTAAAGCTGAGGTGATGACCATGGGGGGCTTGGTGGTGGCCATGGGGGGAGTTTGGAGCTCTGGTGGTGGCTATGAGAACTTGGAGCCATGGTGGTGGCCTTAGGAACTTGGGACTACGGTGGTGGCCAGGAGGTGCTTGGAGCTGTGGTGGTGGCCATGAGGGGCTCCACGAGGGGGCTGTGGTGACGATGCCCACTGCCCTGCAGGGCTGCCCCAAGGTGAGGCGCATCCTGGAGATCTGGGCGAGTGGGCAGGGCGTTGTCTCCGTGCACTGCTTCCAGAACGCGGTCCCGGCGGAGGCTTACACGCGGGAGAGCTGCCTCGTGGAGGCTCTGGGTGAGCGGGCAGGGGGCTGTGGGTGCTGATGAAGAGCAGGGACTGCGGCTGTGGGTGCTGACCCCATCCCCTGAGGTCTCTGGATGGTGATGAAGGGCAGGGGACTGAGGGTGTGGGTGCTGACCCCATTGCTCCAGGAGTGTGGGTGTTGATGGGGAGCAGGGCTCTGGGTGCTGACCCCATCCCTGCGGATCTGTGGGTGCTGACCCCATTGTCCCAGAGCTGTGGGTGCTGACAGGGAGCAGGGGAGTGGGGCTGTGGGTGCTGACCCCATCCCTGCAGGGCTGTGGGGGCTGATGGGGGCCATGGCCAATGGGACTGTGGGTGTTGATGAGGGACAGGGGAGCGGGCCTGTGGGTGCTGACCCCATCCCTGCAGGGCTGTGGGTGCTGATGGGGGGCAGGGTGCCCTGGCTGTGGGTGCTGACCCCCCGTCCCCCCCAGGGCTGCAGACCATCACCAACCAGCGGAAGGGCAACTGCTACGGCGTGGTGGCGAGCTGGCCGGGCGAGCGGCGCCGGCGCCTGGGCGTTCACCTGCTGCACAGGGCCATGTGCATCTTCCTGGCCGAGGGCGAGCGGCAGCTCCGGCCACTGGACATCCAACGGGGGCGCTGAGCACCCGCTGGTGCTGTACTGGGGTGCTCCTCCTGTCCCAGGAGGTGGCTGTGCTCCGGGTGCGGGTTTTATGTCGTGAACACTGGCGAGAATTCTATTTTTCTGTGAGAAATAAATCACTGCAGGTCTTTTTCTAAGAAATCTGAGCTGCCCGTGGTATCTGGCTCCGCTTTACCCACTTGCTCCTAGGAATCCCCCCACCCCCGTGCCCAGGGCATCTCTTCCCCATCATCAAATCAGATGTGGTTGAGAATATAACACGGCTTTACTGTATGAAATGGCACTAAGGCGGCGCGGGGTTGCGGTGCGTGGTTTGCCTTGGCTTTAGCACAAGCAATGTGGGTACAGGAGACACAGACTCCGTGGCAAACAGAGGTTGAAGAGCCTTGGCCCCCCCTGGAGCCAGCTGGGGGCTCGTGGTGAGGGCAGAGCCACATTTCAGGGTACAGTGGCATCTCTCTGGGTACCCTTGTTGCAGCCCCTGGTTGCGCTGCGGGGTCTTCTCTGGCCAGGGTGGGTGGGAGGGGTGTTGTGAGGGAAGGTTCGTGGAAACGGTTTGAACCCAGGGTTGTTAAAATTCTCATTATGAGACAGGTTGTGGCATCAGTGGGCAGGGGCAGGCGCTGGTAGAGGGGCAGCTCTGCTCTGGTGCTGGAGTGGAGTGGAGCTGCCTGGGGACACTCATCACACAGGGTCCCCATCACATTGGGGTGGGCTCCGAAGGACCTTCCCTCTTCTACATCGCTCATTTTGGGCTCAGCCTTGGAGAAGATGCATTGCAGGTGGGTGCCAGCTCCAATGAGAGCTGCCCTGCCCAGCCAGGAGCCCCTCAAGCTGACCTGGGGGACCTTGGTGCAGTGCCAGCCCTGTTCAAGGCAAGGCAGGGTTGGGTGGGATGTGGGCCAAGGGTGAGGTTTCTGTGGGTCTGGTTGTTTCTTTGGTTTAGATGGGGGGGAAATAAGAGAGGGGGGCAAAAGCAGGGGGTGGCTTCACTCTTTGGGGTAGTGGAGAGACTGGGGCCACCCCTGGTGCACAAGTACAGGGCTGGAGAGTGACCATGCTGAGCACAGCATCCTCCTGGATCCCTTTGGGTCACCTCCATCCCGGCGTGGCCAGGAGCCTCCAGACCTCACAACAGCACCCAGGTCCCCTCTCAGCACTTCTCATGTACCTTCTTGGTCCTGCCTGGCTTCTGGCAGCGGGATTTGAAGCACAGAGGGGAGGAGATGATGGGACCGGTGGGTTATGTACAGAACGGTGCCGGCGGGCAAGGAGCAGTTGTCTGTTGTGATCAGACGGTTGTGGTTTGCTTCATCTCTCCTGCGTTGCTCCAAGAACCTGCAGATCCATCCAGGAGTCGTTGGCAAGGGCAGACACAGCAGGAATGCGATGGGATGTTGCTGGTCCCCAGTGCAGGGACGTGGTCCAGGCGTCGGTCCTGGAGCAGCTGGAAGCCGGGAAGGGCGAGCGGATGGGACCCTGCGGGGGTCGCTGTGTGATGGCAACGGCCCGGAGCATCTCGAGGAGGGAAGCAGAGGACTCTGCAGAAGCCAGCGCTGCGGGACCTAAAGCGATGGTGGTTGGGGACGTGACTGCACAGACGGTGGCACCGGGGACCGCGGGAGAGCTCAGGTTTGGCGTTGTCCTCCCCACCAGAGCCAGGCGGTTCCCACCGCCGCGGAGGGAGCTGATGGTCCTTCTGGCCGTGCCCGCAGGAGCAGCTCATCTCCTCGTTCTCATCTCCCGGCCAGGCAGAGCCCCGCCAGCACCAGACAGGAGCTGCTGGATGCCACCTGCGTGGCACGGTAGTTCCATCCTCCTGGCCTCGCAGACGGCTCGAGCGAGGCTCTGCGGGGCTCAGAGAGGCAAATCCCACCGCTGAGGCCAAGGAGCCTTTGGTTTCCCCTTAAAACAGTCCCAGTTCAGCTCCTCCAGCCTGGGAAGGTGCGGGAGCCAACACGCTCTCCCTGGAGGACCCCCGTTCTTCCAGTCCTGCTGCAGGTGGCACCAGTCTCCCCGCAGCCGCCTCCTCTCCATCCCCGGGGCGGTTGCTGCGTGAGGAAAATAATACTACAAAGAAACAGGATGAAGACGCTCCAGCGGCTCCCACGCCGTCCCCGAAGGGACAGGGACCGGGTCTGCCGTGTTCCCGCTGCCGGCCCCGCGCATCCCCACCTGGGGGAGCCTCCGTGCTCCACCACCAGGCTCCAACGTGGCCGGGAAAGATAAATCGGCTGAGCTCGCGGCGAGAGCAGCCTTCGCCGCACCCCTCGGCTCTCGCAAACCCTTCTCCGCTCTGAAACTTCTCTCCCATCGGAGCAGCCCGGTCACCGCGTCCCGCTGTCTTATTTCTTCTCGCCTTGCCCGTCCCCAGCTGGCGTCTCGGGCTCCCACAGGACAAACTCGTGGAGCAGCGTGTTCACCGTCTCGGGACACTCCATCATCACCATGTGGCTGCCCTCGTCGATCACCTTCAGGAAGGCAATCAGCAGGATCTGGGGGGAGATGGTGGCAGTAGCAAGCGTCAGGATGAGCCCCTTGCCCCCATCACCCCTTAGTGGCCAGCAGACCCCAGCCCTTTCCCCGCTGAAGTGACAGTGCCTGAGCAACAGGAGTAAACCAGAAAAGTGACCCATGGGTGCTTTGTGTCGCATTGCTGTGGGTGCTGTTTCATCTGTAAGTTCTCGCAGTGAAGTTGTGCCGTGCTGCTCTCAATACACCGAAGGTGACAAAATGCATCACCTTCTCAGTAGGATTGGGCTGGGCCACCTTAATTGTAGCTTCATGAGCATGAACACCACGTGAGAGGGAGGAAGAGCTGCACTTCAAACAGCCTCCTCAGTTTAAAGAGAAGAGAAATCCAGCTGCTTCTTTCCCACCCTTCTGTAGTCTTGGCCAGACTCCGGGGGGGAGGGGGGCAACAAAGCAGCTGAGACCAGAGTTCCCACTTTTTTAGAATGATGTAAGTTGTTTATTTAATGATATAAAAGCTGGATTTTGGAGTGATCTTTGGAGACCTCACCTATGCTGCGTAGGGCCCCCCCAGTTGCCACAGGGAAGGCTCTCCAGGTCTTCGCTGCAAAAGGGGCTCCCTGGGCAACTACAGATCTGGATGATGATGATGATGATGATGGGGCAATTGGTGATGGATGTTTCTTAATTCCAGTTGCTAAATGAGAAGGCTCTCCAGACCTTATCTGGATGATGATGGTGGGTCAGCTGGTGTTGTATCTTTCTTAATTCCCAGTTGCCAAAAGGGGAGGCTCTCCAGATCTGATCTGGATGATGATGATGATGATGATTATGATGATGATGATGATGATGGGGCAATTGCTGATGTATCTTTCTTAATTCCAATTGCTAAATGGGAAGGCTCTCCATATCTGATCTGGATGATGATGATGATGGGGCAATTGGGGATGTATCTTTCTTAATTCCCAATTGCCAACAGGGAGAGCTCTCCAGATCTTGCCTGGATGATGATGATGATGATGGGGCAATAGGTGATGTACCTTTCTCGTCTTAGTAAGTTAAGTAAAACTTGATTTAACGTAGTATTTAAGAGTTTGGGATTTTATGCTGATTGGGTCTTATTCTGTGGTAACACACCCACCCTCCCAAGACCCTCTCCATCCCCTACCTCGGCCATTCTCTGGTCCTCCTCCACCGGGACGAACTTGTCGTGCATGCCATGGACCAGGAGGACGGGCACGGCCAGCTCGGCGTGGTAAACCTCGTCCCCCTCGGGCCAGTACTGCCCGCTCATCATGGCGCGCAGCACGAAGGAGGACACGTTGAAGGCGTTGCCTTCCTTCAGCAGCTGCTTTTCTTTGGCACCCTGGCGAGCGAAGCCAGCCCTGCGAGATGGAGCCAGAAGGTTAGCCCAGAGCAGTGGCTGCAGCATCGGGGGGGGGGGGGGGGGAGACAGGAGCGTGTGGGGTGGCCCTCCCCGTGGTGCCTGGAAGCCAAGGTGGCCGTTGGAAACCCTCCCCGGCGCCACGATGGCCACTCACTTGAGGAAGCTCCACGCCAGGCACGGGGAGAGGCAGTGCAGCACGCAGGTGGGCATGTTGAAGATGGAGCAGAGGCTGGGCTCCAGCGCCGTCGGGCCCCCTCCGTTGATCATGATCACCTTATGGACCAGGTCTGGGTACTCGTGGGCGAGGAAGGTGCAGAAGGACACCCTGTGGGGAGAGAGAGAGACGTGGGAACCATGCCCTGACCCTGGAGGGTGCTGCAATCCAAGGATCCGTGGCTGGAGCCCAGGTTAAACCCCCTCGTTTGCCCTGTGCTCCCCCGTTCTGGGGCAGGGTAATGCCAATCAAACCCTGGGCAGAGGGGCTGAGCTCGGGGTTTCGCTCCTGTGCAAAGCAAAGCAAGGGTGCTGGGATCTGCTTGGGTCTCTGCCAGCCTGGACCAGCCTTGCCCTTCTGATCTAATCCTGCCCAGCTCAGAGCCCGGCTCCGACTCCCTCTCCTCCCAGCCCTGCTCTCTGCACTGCTTAGTCTCAATCTAATTGACTTTCTTGGGCTTACTCTATTTATAGGCTGTGCCTCCACGCTGGAGGACGGGCTCTGGGATTAGCTGGACCCGGAGATGCACACCAAGAGGATGTAGGAGATCAGAGCTGAGGGATGAACCCAAAATGGGAAACCCCGCACCCCTCCCCTGCTTCTCAGCCCCCAACGTGCGGGATTTGTTGGGCATCTGCTGCCAGGGAGAGGATGGGAGGGGGTGAATCCCTTCTGAGAAACCCTGGTCCTTTACCCATACGAGTGTCCTATCAGGATATTCCTCTTCTTGGCGTAGCGCTTGAAGACAGCCCTCATGTCCTCGGCCAGCGCGTAGAAGGTGTACGCGGCGGCGATCTGGGGAGCTGAGCTGCAGCCGTGGCCGGCCAGGTCAGGAGCCACCACCTCGTAGCCCAGCTTGGTAAAGAAGTCCAGCTGCTCCTTCCAGATGTCCAGCGAGCCGCCCACGCCGTGGATGAAGAAGAGGACGACGTCGCTGTGCGTCCCTTTGCAGCTCGTGATCTGCTTCTTGCAGTCGATGTTGATGACTTTCTTGGGTTTACGCTTCCGACGCTTGGCGGGGGCAGCGCCTCCATCCCGTGTGCCGCATCCCGGCGTGCCAGCGGGAGCCTGGGCAGGAGCTTGGCCGGCCACGTCGGAGAGCTCCAGCTCCACGGTGCTGTTGGGTTCCCCCGAGCTGTTCTGGCAATGCAGGATCTCGGAGCGCACGGCGTCGCCCAGGTTCTCGATCACCAGTTGCCCGTTGCGGTAGACGGTGATCTTGCGCTTGCAGTGCACCAGGCCCCGCTCCGGCCCCCCGGGCTGGGGCTCCTCGGGCCCCTCCACGGCCGGGCGGTTGGGCGCGCTGTGCCTCACCCGGAGGATCCTCCCCGGCTTCACCTCCACGAAGCTGAAGCCGTTGCTGGACTCAACGCTGTCCAGCGGCCCCACGGCGTTCGTCGTCTTGCCCATCAGGCAGCAGAGGAGTCCATCGGTGATGCTGTTCAGCATTATGCTCCCTGCAACAAAGGGAGGGCAGGAGAATTGGGGTTAGACACCAGTTCCAGCACCCAAGAGGACTTACTGGGGGTCCTGGCTGCAGCACAGGGTACCAGGAACCTGTCCCCCCACATTTTGTTACCAGCCCTGGGCAAAGCCACAGTGGCACAAGTGAGGGCAGAAGGTGCCTTCTGGGATGCTTGAGCGGTGAGGACGTGGTGTTCCCCAAATCATAGAATTATGGAATGGGTTGGGTTGGAAGGAACCTCAAAGCCCGTCCAGTTCCAACCCCTGCCATGGGCAAGGACACCTCCCACTGGACCAGGGGCTCCAAGCCCCATCCAACCTGGCCTTGAACACCTCCAGGGATGGGGCAGCCACCACTGCTCTGGGCAACCTGGGCCAGGGCCTCCCCACCCTCAAAACATTTCTACCTGAGATCTCATCTCAATCTCCCCTCTTTCAGCTCAAAACCCTTCCCCCCTCATCCTATCCCTGCACTCCCTGATCCAGAGCCCCTCCCCAGCCTTCCTGGAGCCCCTTTCAGTCCCGGGAGGCTGCTCTAAGGTCTCCCCAGAGCCTTCTCTTCTCCAGTCTGGACAACCCCAACTCTCTCAGC
Organism: Dromococcyx pavoninus; assembly: GCA_033558185.1. Taxonomy (NCBI): domain Eukaryota; kingdom Metazoa; phylum Chordata; class Aves; order Cuculiformes; family Neomorphidae; genus Dromococcyx; species Dromococcyx pavoninus. Next base: position 8,790 of record JAUMJL010002153.1, on the reverse strand, counting down.
CTGTCCTTGTACAGGAGGTGCTCCAGCATTTTTATCATATCCGTGGCCTCTTCTGGACCCCTTCCAACAGTTCCCTCTGCACAGCCCTCCTCAGCCACCTTCAAGCAGCCTTCTGCTTCAGATAAAAGAAGGATCCAGCATTCCCTGTCCAGCTTTGTCTGGACCACGACCCTGTCACCGAGCTGGCTCAGCAGAGAGGATCTCAAGCAGCTGCAAAATCTCACAGTCCCTGGCACGCAACCGCTGGGCTCCGAGATGGGATCTGCTCTGGCCAAGGGAAGGGACACGCAAAGAGAAGCCTGATGGAAATGAAAATGCTATTTCTGGCACCAAATATGGGGCTGAGGAAAGATCCAGCTATGAAAATGCATTATTTAAACCAATTAAATATATATATAAATATATATATACGTGTCTCCAGTCTGAACCACCAACAAAAATGGTGCAAGATGGGAATTAAAGGGACTGGAGATGAGGGTTTTTAGTACAGACACTCAGTAAATCAAGGCTGAAAATAACAATGTAGGAGAACCAAGGCAGGAGGTAGAGACCCTGCACCCATTTGGAGGGTGGGAAACTCCCTCCCCACATCCCCACCAGGCACCACGCAGGCTGGGGAGACTTGGCACAGTCCTTGCTGTCCCCAGGGCTCATTCCATTTGCTCTTCCAGATGTGCTCAGGTGGCTGTGGATGCAGAGACCTCCAAGCCTGGCCAAGAGAGAGATCAGACCGGGCAGATGCAAGGTAAGAAGTGCTGGTGGCACTGGGGGCATCGGTGCTGGGACCAGAGCCTGATGGTTCTGGGGGTGGCTGTGGATGGGGCTGGGGAGGTCCCTGCCTCCCCTGGCTGGCAGCCTGCTGTCACTTTATTATTGATGAAGCTAAACATGGTGAATTATTGATGCCAGTGGGCAAAGGGAGCCAGAGCGGGCACTGCGCAATGGGCACCGGCTGCCCCCACCCCTGAGCAGCAATTGCTGATACCAACCATGATCCCTGGGGAGGGGTGAAGAAAAAGTGCATTCCCAGGGACGAATTGAACCGCTAAATCCCAGGAATGCTGTCAGGAGCAGCTCACTCAGCTCCCCCAGCAAACCCTTCAGATGCACCCAGCAGGATTCGGGCTGCTTTGCTGCAAAACAAAGCAAGGGATGGAGGCAGACTGGGAATTTCTAACACCGTGCCCTTCTCAGAGACCCCCAACACATCCAGCCTGGACCCTGCAAGCTCCCAGGAACCATCTGGGCTCTCCTGAGAGCCACCAGCCAACGGGGAGCCCGTATGTCCAACCCAGCCCAACACACAGTTCACGGGTTTCCCCAAGAAAAAGCAGCACTGTTTGCTCCAGGGTGACAGTTCCCTTGGCAAAGCCAGAGAGGCTTAGCCAAGGAGCCTTGCCAGCTCTTGGGACTGCAGCCAGCACTGGATTCACACCCAGCTCTGCTGGGGACAGTGGCCTGACACCCACACAAAAGGCTGGGTAAGGCTCTGGGTGCTGAGCTGTAGGGGCTGGAAATGCAGCAAAGCTTGTCCTGGGTGCTCCTTCTTCTCCCCAATGGCTGGAGCTCCCCAGGGGCTCCTCCGACGCAGGGCATTGCAGTCCCAGGGCTGATAGCAGGCTGGATGCTTGGGTTTGCATCAGAGATCTCTTTTCTGGACACAAGATCCATGCAGGATGCACCAAGAGATTTCCAGCAGCCCCTGCTCCCTGCAGGCTGGCTGAACACCATGCTGAACAGCCAGGTTCCCTTCCCAACTCCAGAGACAGACCCGTCCGAGCTGAGAAGGAAGAACAGGAGGCCTTGGAGCCCTGGGAAGGAGAAGCCAAATCCAGACCTCACTGGCAAAGGGCCGGTGTGCTCTGCTGAGCCACTCTTTCAGACCAGTGATGAGCCCAAGGTGCCAGGCACCAGACTGGCTGGAGCCCTGGCTGGAAGATGCCCAGGTGCCTTTGCAAAGGGAGGGACCCACCTTGCCATGGTTTTGGGCACCAGCTTGGTGCCACCTTGGGCTGCTCTGGATCCCCGAGCAGCTCTGAGCTGCTAATGCTGCACAGAGAGACGGGGCAGGAGGAAAACCTGGGGGGAAATTAGGCAGAGCCTGAGCCCCGGAGTCCCCACGAGCACGACTGCAAGCTCTGCCCAGGACTGGTGGGCTGCATCCTGCACTCGAGCTGGGTACAGTTCCCCTGGGCTCAGCCTGGTTGTGATTCTGCCTCTGATTTCCATGAACCCTGCCCTTGCTCTGCGCCTTCGTTTCACAAGTTATTAATGATCTCTGTATGGATTATAAACAGGACTTCTGGCCAAACTGCCTCAGCATTGATTAACTTCTCAGGATTAACTCAATTAGTCCATCCTGTTCATTTCCAGAATTGATTTGCTGGAAGGCTCTGGTGGTCAGGAGCTCTGCAGGCACATTCAAGAGCCCAGGTTGCCTTCCAGCATCATCAGCTCTGGGTACAAGCCTGGATCCTGCTGAAAGAGAGGATCTGGCTCCTCAACCTGAGATGTTTCTCCTCAGACACACCCAGGCTCATGGTCCAGGACGTGGAATCCCTGCTGCGTATCAGACTGATATAACAGCACCCAAATCCCATCAGGAAGCACATCCCACTCCACGAATAGGTGGGAAATGGAGGGACAGGAGGTTAAGCAGCTCAACTTGAGACTTCTTCTCGGAATGGGAGGCGAAGGGCACTCGTCTATCACCTCCCACGCTCCTCCTCTACCCCACCACACCGTCTGCCACGGCTGTTGCAGCCAGAAACATCAAGGGATGTTCCCTCTGTGAGATGAAAAGGGCTGGAAATGCAACCAGATGGATGCGAAGAACTTTGCAAAGATGCTGGTAACCATGGCGATGAGCTGCTCTTCCCTCCCCTCCTCCATCCCAGCTCCCTTCCATCGCCACCTCCGGCACAGAGCGAGGGATTTCGGCACCCGTTACATAAGGCCAGGCTCAACAATGAGTCAGGCTCGGCGTGAACCTGCCATCAGCCCCCTCCTCCCGTGAGGCTGAGGATGTGACGAGGGCTTGGGAAGGCAGACAGCATCGCCCCGAGCTGATTCCCGCATTCCAATACCCCTCAAAATCACAGCTGCCCCCAGGAAACTGCTCCCAGCAGAGAGGGGATGCAGGGGATTAATCCCAGGAGGATGATTTCTTGCCCAGGTCCAGACCTCATCCCTTCTTCCAGCCTCACCCTCCCCAGCGCTGCGGTGACCAACCCGGCTGGGGGAAAAAACAACTTACTGACCTACTTTGGGCTGCAGCGCCTTGGATTTTATACAACTTGACAGCCCTGTGTCACAGCTGGAGAAAAATGGGATGAGATGTGATGTGGCAGGGCGAAGGGCAGAAAGCCCGACGGGATAACTTGACAGGCAGGGCTGTCACAGAGCTGACACGGAGCCCGCGGGGCTGACATACAACCCAGAGAGCTGACACAGAGCTTGTGGGGCTGATGCAGACCTTGTGGGGCTGATGCAAAGCCTGTGGGGCTGTCATACCACCCATGGGGCTGACATAGAACCTGTGGCATTGACACAGAGCTTGTGGGGCTGATGCAGAACCCATGGGGTGATGCACCAGGGCAGCGCTCACCCCACGTCTGCCCCGGGGCTGTGCCAGCCCGGCCCTGGGCACACTGACAGCTGCACTGGGATGGACCAGTCAAGCTGGATCTTCTCTTGCCATCCCTGTAGAGAAGAGGGGCTCCCCTGCCCCAAAGAACCTCCTGCTCCTTCCTCCTGGTCCTGCATCCCACAAAGAACCCATCCCTGCTGGGGACAGCTGATGTCCCAAGCATCCAGGATGCTGGGAACGACAAAAATCTCCTCCTCCTGTCTCATTCCTGCTGGGGAGACCTTGAATCATGGGCAGGAGAGAGGACGTTTGTCCATGGCAGCCGTGAGCTGAGAGAAGTCCTGGGAAATATTTCATCCCAATAAGAAAACCAAGAGCATCTTTTCCCACAGGGAGCCTGCGCCGGATCTAATGGACACAAACCTATAGCCCAGCACCTCCATCCCCCTCCCTGCACAGAGCTCAGGACCCTCGCAGGGAGCAGGAGGGACTTGATAGCTGCTAATTCCTTGCAAATCCTCAGAGGAGAGGAGCAGGAGATGCGCTGCAGCCAGAATCTGAGCTGCTGTAATAATTTGTTCAGCTCTAATCCCTTCCCTCCGGGGCTCACGAGTGTTAATGATGACACACGACACTCCTGAGGAATGGGCAAATATTATTATGCTCTTCCCAGCCTCCCCGGGTCGGAAGGGAAGAGGAGAAACTGCAGCATTGAGAAACACATAAAGAGAGTGGCTGTTTAAGCACCAATCTCAGATACAGGCAAGAAAACATTTCTGTCCCTTCATCCCAGTCTTTCAAAGTCAGCTTTCCTCTGTGAGAACATGGAAAAGCTGCTTCAGCACCTGGATTTGTTGTTATGCCTGGCTTCCCCGTCCTGATATAATTATAGAGGCTTTATCAGGAGGCAGAAGTAAGGAGGCAGGAAGGCAAATAGGCAGCCCTGAAATCCTCGGCACCAGCAGGGATGCAGCCTCCCAGGAAGGGGAGGATCGGTCCCCATCCACGGGCTTTGCCGAGGGCCCCGTGGGATGCAGGCAAATCGCATCAAGGAGCTGCAGGGCAGGGAAAGCAGCGAGTCTGCGAGGCAAAGGGCAGCCTGGAGCCACGGCTGGCTGCGTGCCACCAGCCTCTCCGTGAGGAAGGAAGAAGACCTTGAGAAACAAAAGATTATGCAATGCACAGCGGAGTAACCTGTGCCTGACCTCCGCGACCAAAATCCCCCCCCTCAACCATCCTCGGCTTCCCAAAACCTCCTGAGTTTCCAAGCAAAGGTGGATTCCTCCGGCAGCAACCGTTTTCCCGCAGCCGGCTGGGAGAAACCATTGCAAGGAGGCAGGAGAAGATGAAAACCCTGCCCCCTCTGCCGGGCAGCGATGCGTGCAGGTGCCCCTGGGTCTCCAACTGGAAAAAAAAAAAAGCCAAGCAGATCTGCCACGCACATAGCAACAGCGGGGCTTCGCCGGCAATCATTTACTGCAATTGCATCACGAACAGAAGCCGTTCCTTAAGTTTGAGCCCTGGGTAGCTTTTTATAACCCCAAGGTTATAAAAACCCTGTCCCTTATCCTTATCCTGTATCCTTATCACCTCCAAACCTGCTCGATGTCACAGGGCTATTTCAGTGTGAGCAACGCCGTGCTGCTGCCAGGCTACCGTCTCCACAATCCCATTTAACGCTGCTCAAATCCCTTGAAAACACATTTTTTTGGCCATTTTTTCACCCCTTGCTGAGCACCTTCCTCCCCTGTAGCACATGCCCCACATCCCAGCACGAGCCCCCAGCCCTCGGCACAAAGAGAGAGAGACAAGACAATGCTCACCTCATTTATTGACAGGGATTGTCAGGAGTCGAGATTGCAAACGAAAGGCTTAAATCTTGCAGGAGGCAAAGAAGGGGAGACGAAGAGATGCCTGAGGCGGTGGGAAAGCCTGTGCAGGATGCAGGTTGCCAGCTCTGGCAGCTGCTCAGCTTTCCAGCTCCTCTGATGATTACATTTTCTTTTTGCCTCTTTGGTTGGAAGGATGGAGCGATGCCTTCAGCTCAGCCCATCTGCTTTAGAGAGAAACCTCGCCTTCCATCTTCTCAGCTTCATCGCTGAGCTCTGGGGTTTGGGGGTGCTATTTGTCCTTGTCGGTTAGAGCCATAGAAAGCCCCTTAAATCCCTCCTAAAGAGGAGGGCTCTTGGTGTGACAGACAGGGAGAGCTGCCAGTCAACGCAAGACCCAGCAGCCTCAATGCCTGCCTGTGAGGAGCTTGGAAGGAGCCAGAGAGAAGGAGTTTTCACCTGGGGTTTTGTCCCTTCCAGTGGCAAGAGTTATTGAGGGGTTTTTTTTACCTTTTACCCTTTTCTTGCCATTTGCAACTTCCTGGAGACCACAAGTGCATCAGTGTCACAAAAGTGTCAGAGCGTGCACCAAAAGAGCAGAGCCCAAGGGCCAGGACAGGAGGATAAACATAAAATCCCAGATACCTCTGGGGTTTATGTTCACAGCTGTGGGTTTTATAGAATTATGGAATAGTTTGGGTTGGAAGGGACCTCAAACCCCATCCAGTTCCACCCCCCTGCCATGGGCAGGGACACATCCCACTGGATCAGGGGCCTCCAAGCCCCGTCCAACCTGGCCTTGAACACCTCCAGGGATGGGGCAGCCACCACTTCTCTGGGCAACCTGGGCCAGGGCCTCCCCACCCTCACACCAAAACATTTCTCCACAAGATCTCATCTCAATCTCCCCTCTTTCAGCTCAAAACCCATCCCCCCAGTCCTATCTCTGCACTCTCTGATCAAGAGCCACTCCCCAGCTTTCCTGGAGCCCCTCTAAGTTTTCCCCAGAGCCTACTTTTCTCCAGGCTGAACAACCCAAACTCTCCCAGTTTGTCCTCATACAGCTCAATGTTCCAGACCTTAAATCATCTCCGTGAGTTTGAGAAGGCTGGATTCATGTTCCTCACCCTGATGAGCTGACTCCTGACATGAACACAACAAACCAGCACAGAAAAAACCTGGAGGAGCTGCCCGTTCTTGGCAATATGGCCAGGCTTGGCTGCAGCAAAGTAACCTGAAGGATCTTTATTCATGATTCGGTAGGAGGTGTCCCTGGCCATGGTAGGGGGGTTGGAACTGCATGAGGTCCCTTCCAACCCAAACGATTCCATGATGCAATGATTCTATAATATGGGGAGGAGCTCTTGATCAAGGAGTGCAGGAATAGGATGAGGGGGAAAGGTTTTGAGTTGAAAGAGGGGAGATTGAGATGAGATCTTATGGAGAAATTCTTCATGATGAAGAGCAGTGGTGGCTGCCCCATCCCTGGAGGTGTTCAAGGGCAGGTTGGATGGGGCTTGGAGCTCCCTGATCCTGTGGGAGGTGTCACTGCCCATGGCAGGGGATTGGAACTGGATGGGCTTTGAGATCCCTTCCAACCCAAACCATTCCCTGACTCCCTGACCCCTCAGAGTTGCTCCGCGACCCCCCCCGGCTCTCTCTGCCCCCCCCCCCCCCAGGTGCTGTCACATCCCAGGTGACAGCGCGGTGGACTCTGCCCCCCAGGACTACAAGTCCCATTAATCCTTGCGGCCGCTCCGTGCGTGCCCCGTCCCCGCGCACGCGCACTCCGCGGGCTGTGATTGGCCGGGTCGAGGGGCCAATGGCGGGAGGGGGCGGGGCTGGCGGAGCCGAGCGCAATGGCGGCGACGGCGGTGACCAGGGGTGGAGGGTAACGGCGGGGGGACAGGGGATGGGAATGGGAATAAGGTATAAGAGATAGGGATGGGGATCAGAGACGAGGAGTAGGGATAGGGTATGGGGATAAGTGATGGGGATAAGGGATGGGATGGGCATGAGGGATAGGGCTAAGGAATAGGGCTAAGACTAAGGCTAAGGCATGGGGATAAGGGATGGAGATTATGGATAGGGGATAGGGAGGTTAGGGTTATGGAGATTAGGGAGAGGGAGAAGGGTAGGGGTGGGGAGAGGGGTAGGGCAGGGATAAGGGCAGGGATAGGGAAGGGGATGAGATAGAGTCAGGGACTAGGGTAGGAATAGGGGCTGGGGCAAGGATACAGAGATAGGGATAAGGATGGGGCAGGGATAGGGATAGGGATAGAGGTGGGGATAGGGATGAGGCAGGAGCAGAGATAGGGATAGGGACAAAGGGAGAGGGACAAGGATAGGCACAGGGGGCACGGACAGGGATAGGGACAGAGATAGGGGCAGGGATGGGGGGATAGGGATAAGGGGAGGGACAGGATTAGGGATAACAATAATGGCAGGAGCAGGGATATGGATAGGGACACGGACACGGCAGGGCCAACCCCAGCCCTCACTCCCGACAAAATCCCTTTATTTCCCAGTCAGTGGCACCACCAGACCCTCTCCTCACTTCTCTTTTCCTCTTCCCAAAGGTTTTTCCTGCTGCGGCGAGCCGCAGCCTGCCCTTTCCAGCTCCGAACAGCCTCGCTCCTCTCAAGTTCCCTGGAGCTACCTATCGGAAGTCGTCTCTCCCCTAAGGCTACAGGTACCTACCCCAGCCTGGAATCCTCCTGGAACTGCCAGCAGATCCGCACAAAGGCGCGAGGGAATGAGTACCAGCCCAACAACCGGAAGCGCAAACGCACCCACGGCTGGATCAAGCGCATCAGCACGCCGGCCGGTGTTGCCGTTATCCTCCGGCGCATGCTGAAGGGCAGGAAGTCTCTGAGCCACTGAGAGCTCGCTGAGTTCCGGGCAGGGCGAGCAAGAACGGAGCCTTGGAGCTGCCATGTCTTTGGATTGACTCACCCTGTGCCGAACGGCAGCGAGCAGCTGTCCTCACATCTGGAGGAATTGTGCCGGATCCAGTGTGGCCTTCGAGGGTTTTGTTTAGTGGCTGCTTTTTGAATTGTGAAATCATTGCCGCTTTGTGATTCCAAGATAAACACGAGCTATCGTTAAAGCCTGGTGACTCGCCTTGACCCTCCTGCGCTAATTGTTAATAAAGGGGGAGGGAAACTGGTTCACGGGGTCACAGCTGGGATGAGCCTTCAGGAGGGTGGTGGGAGTGTGGAATTACGATTGAGGGTGCCAGGGAGTCTTGGTTTACCTTTACCTCTGCTGCTGCAGGCTTGTGGTTCAACAAGGTCCTGCACCTGTGCCGGAGCCATCCCTGGAGGTGTTCAGGGCCAGACTGGATGGGGTTTGGAGCACCCTGATCCAGTG
>JAUMJL010002152.1:0-15893 GCA_033558185.1 Dromococcyx pavoninus | reverse complement strand
GGTGATGAGTGGATCCCGGCCAACACGGAGCTGGTCGAGCGCTGCGGCTTCACGGTTCGGGACCTCCCAACGGGGGAGAAGCTCCTCTTCCGCGTCATCGGGGTCAACATCGCCGGCAAGAGCCCCCCGGCCACGCTGGCCCAACCCGTCACCATCCGTGAGATCGTGGGTGGGTGCTCGGGGGGGGGCAGCCCCACGGGGGGGGTCCTCCTCTGCCCCCCCCCCCCGCATGGCTCTTCTCCACCTCCAACCCTTGAGCTCAACGCCCAACCCTTGACCCCAACACCCATCAAACCACCAATCCTTGACCCCAACACCCAACAAATCCCCAATCCTTGACCTGGACACCCAACCCTTGACCCCAACACCCAACAAATCCCCAATCCTTGACCCCGACACCGAACCCTTGACCCCAACACCCAACCAACTCCAATCCTTGACTCCAACACCCAACCCTTGAGCCCAACACCCAACAAACCACCAATCCTTGACCTCAACACCCAACCCTTGACCCCAACACCCAACAAATCCCCAATCCTTGACCCCGACACCGAACCCTTGACCCCAACACCCAACCAACTCCAATCCTTGACCCCGACACCCAACCCTTGACCCCAACACCCATCAAACCACCAATCCTTGACCCCGACAACCAATCCTTGACCCCAACACCCAACCAACTCCAATCCTTGACCCCAACACCCAACCCTTGACCCCAACACCCATCAAACCACCAATCCTTGAGCCCAACACCCAATCCTTGAGCCCAACACCCAACAAACCACCAATCCTTGACCCCGACACCCAACCCTTGACCCCAACACCCATCAAACCACCAATCCTTGACCCCAACACCCATCAAACCACCAATCCTTGAGCCCAACACCCAATCCTTGAGCCCAACACCCAACAAACCACCAATTCTTGACCCCAACACCCAACCCTTGACCCCAACACCCAACAAACCACCAATCCTTCAACCCGACACCCAACCCTTGACCCCAACACCCAACCCTTGACCCCAACATCCAACCAACTCCAATCCTTGACCCTGACACCCAACAAACCCCCAATCCTTGACCCCAACACCCAACCCTTGACCCCAACACCCATCAAACCACCAATCCTTGAGCCCAACACCCAATCCTTGAGCCCAACACCCAACAAACCACCAATCCTTGACCCCGACACCCAACCCTTGACCCCAACACCCATCAAACCACCAATCCTTGACCCCAACACCCATCAAACCACCAATCCTTGAGCCCAACACCCAATCCTTGAGCCCAACACCCAACAAACCACCAATTCTTGACCCCAACACCCAACCCTTGACCCCAACACCCAACAAACCACCAATCCTTCACCCCGACACCCAACCCTTGACCCCAACACCCAACCCTTGACCCCAACATCCAACCAACTCCAATCCTTGACTCCAACACCCAACCCTTGACCCCAACACCCAACAAACCACCAATCCTTGACCCCAACACCCAACCAACTCCAATCCTTGACCTTGACACCCAACCCTTGATCCCAACACCCAACCAACTCCAATCCTTGACTCCAACACCCAACCCTTGACCCCAACACCCAACAAACCACCAATCCTTGACCCCAACACCCAACCAACTCCAATCCTTGACTCCAACACCCAACCCTTGACCCCAACACCCATCAAACCACCAATCCTTGAGCCCAACACCCAACCCTTGAGCCCAACACCCAACCCTTGACCCCAACACCCAACCAACTCCAATCCTTGACTCCAACACCCAACCCTTGACCCCAACACCCAACAAACCACCAATCCTTGACCCCAACACCCAACCAACTCCAATCCTTGACCTTGACACCCAACCCTTGATCCCAACACCCAACCAACTCCAATCCTTGACCTCGACACCCAACGCATGACCCCAACACCCAACCCTTGACCCCAACACCCAACCAACTCAAATCCTTGACCCCGACACCCAACCCTTGACCCCAACACCCAACAAATCCCCAATCCTTGACCCCAACACCCAACCCTTGACCCCAACACCCAACCAACTCCAATCCTTGACCTCAACACCCAACCCTTGACCCCAACGCCCCCCACCCAGAGCGCCCCAAGATCCGGCTGCCCCGGCACCTGCGCCAAACCTACGTGAGGAGGGTGGGGGAACAGGTCAACCTGGTCATCCCCTTCCAGGTGAGGGGCTGCCCCACGGCGCGACCCACGGCGGTGGTGGTGGGGGTCTCACTGTCCCATAGTGGGGCTGATGGCGTGGGGAGGGGGGGGGGTCACTGCCCCATAGCACCTTAGAGAGACCTGACTGCCCCACGGCGTGACCCACGGCACGTGAGGTGGGGGTCACAGCCCCACAGCTCCACGGGGGCCACCACCAGCCCCATAGGGAGCCCCCAGACCCATAGGACTATAGGGCAGCCCCCCAGCCCCATAGGGAGCCCCCAGCCCCACAGGACTATGGGGCAGCCCCCCCCAGCCCCATAGCTCCACGGGGACAACTCAGTCCCCAACTCCACGAGGACCAACTCATGGAACCACAGGAGATGCCTCCAGCCCCACAGCTCCACGGGGGCCACCACCAGCCCCATAGGGAGCCCCCAGACCCATAGGACTATAGGGCAGTCCCCCAGCCCCATAGGGAGCCCCCAGCCCCACAGGACTATGGGGCAACCTCCCAGCCCCACAGCTCCACGGGGACAACTCAGGGATGCCACAGGAGATGTCTCCAGCCCCACAGCTCCACGGAGGCCACCACCAGCCCCAGAGGGAGCCCCCAGACCCATAGAACTATGGGGCATCCCCCCAGCCCCATAGGGAGCCCCCAGCCCCACAGGACTATGGGGAAGCCCCCCAACCCCACAGCTCCACGGGGACAACTCAGTCCCCAACTCCACGAGGACCAACTCATGGAACCACAGGAGGTGTCACCAGCCCCAGAGCTCCACGGGGGCCACCACCAGCCCCATAGGGAGCCCCACGGCGCTATGGGGCAGCCCCATAGCTGAGTGTGTGTCCCCCCACCCCACCTCAGGGGAAGCCACGCCCAAAGGTGACCTGGACGAAGGAGGGGAAGGCGCTGGGTGAGGACGTTCACATCCGCAACTCGGACCTGGACACCGTCTTCTTCATCCGCGCGGCCACGCGGCAGCACTCGGGCGAGTACCAGCTGCGCCTGCAGATCGAGAACATGGAGGACACGGCCACCATGCGCCTGCGCATCGTCGGTGGGCACTGGGGGAACTGGGGGGACTGGGGGTGATGTGGGGTGGGGTTGGGTTGGGTTGCGATGGGTTGGGTTGCGATGGGTTGGATTGGATTGGATTGGGATGGGATCAGATGAGTTGATTGGGTTGGGTTGAGTTGGGTTGGGTTGACTTAGGTTGGGATGGGATAGGATGGGTTGATTGAGTTGGGTTGAGTTGAGATGAGTTGGGTTGGGTTAGAATGGGATCAGATGGGTTGATTGGGTTGGGTTGGGTTGGGTTGGGTTGGGTTGGGTTGCGATGGGTTGGGATGGGATGGGTTGGGTTGGGTTGGGTTGGGTTGGGATGGGATGGGTTGGGTTGAGTTGGGTTGGGATGGGATCAGATGAGTTGATTGGGTTGGGTTGAGTTGGGTTGGGTTGACTTAGGTTGGGATGGGATAGGATGGGTTGATTGAGTTGGGTTGGGTTGAGTTGGGATGAGTTGGGTTGGGTTGGATTGGATTGGGATGGGATCAGATGAGTTGATTGGGTTGGGTTGAGTTGGGTTGGGTTGACTTAGGTTGGGATGGGATAGGATGGGTTGATTGAGTTGGGTTGGGTTGAGTTGGGATGGGTTGGGTTGGGATGGGATCAGATGAGTTGATTGGGTTGGGTTGAGTTGGGTTGGGTTGACTTAGGTTGGGATAGGATAGGATGGGTTGATTGGGTTGCGTTGGGTTGACTTGGGTTGGGATGAGATTTGTTGGGTTGGATTGGGTTGGGATGGGATCAGATGGGTTGATTGGGTTGGGTTGTGTTGTGTTGGGCTGGGTTGGGTTGGGTTGGGATGAGTTGTGTTGGGATGGGATCAGATGGGTTGATTGGGTTGGGTTGGGTTGGGTTGGGTTGGGATGAGTTGTGTTGTGTTGTGTTGGGCTGGGTTGGGTTGGGTTGGGTTGGGTTGAGTTGTGTTGGGATGGGATCAGATGGGTTGATTGGGTTGGGTTGGGTTGGGTTGGGTTGGGATGAGTTGTGTTGTGTTGTGTTGGGTTGGGCTGGGTTGGGTTGGGTTGGGTTGGGATGAGTTGTGTTGGGATGGGATCAGATGGATTGATTGGGTTGGGTTGGGTTGGGTTGGGTTGGGATGAGTTGGGTTGGGTTGCGTTGTGTTGGGTTGCGTTGGGTTGGGTTGGGTTGGGATGAGTTGTGTTGTGTTGTGTTGTGTTGGGCTGGGTTGGGTTGGGTTGGGTTGGGTTGAGTTGTGTTGTGTTGGGTTGGGCTGGGTTGGGTTGGGATGAGTTGGGTTGGGTTGCGTTGTGTTGGGTTGCGTTGTGTTGGGTTGGGTTGGGTTGGGATGAGTTGCGTTGTGTTGTGTTGTGTTGTGTTGTGTTGTGTTGCATTGGGTTGTGTTGGGTTGTGTTGTCTTGTGTTGGGTTGGGATGAGTTGTGTTGGGATGGGATCAGATGGGTTGATTGGGTTGAGTTGGGTTGGGTTGAGTTGGGTTGGGTTGGGCTGGGCTGGGTTGGGCTGGGTTGAGTTGGGTTGCGTTGTGTTATGTTGTGTTGTGTTGGGTTGTGTTGTGTTGTGTTGTGTTGTGTTGTGTTGTGTTGGGCTGGGTTGGGATGAGATCAGATGGGTTGACTGGGTTGGGTTGGGTTGGCTTGGGTTGGGTTGGGTTGGGTTGGGTTGCGTTGGGTTGGGTTGCGTTGGGTTGGGTTGGGATCAGATGGGTTGATTGCGTTGGGTTGGGTTGGGTTGGGTTGGGATGGGTTGTGTTGTGTTGCGTTGGGTTGGGTTGGGTTGTGTTGGGTTGGGTTGAGATGAGTTGTGTTGGGATGGGATCAGATGGGTTGATTGCATTGGGTTGTGTTGTGTTGTGTTGTGTTGTGTTGTGTTGTGTTGGGCTGGGTTGGGCTGGGTTGGGTTGGGATGAGTTGTGTTGTGTTGTGTTGCGTTGGGTTGTGTTGGGTTGTGTTGGGTTGCGTTGGGTTGGGTTGGGTTGGGTTGGGTTGCATTGGGTTGGGTTGGGTAGCGTTGGGTTGGGTTGGGTTGGGTTGCGTTGGGTTGGGTTGCGTTGGGTTGTGTTGGGTTGGGTTGGACTGGGTTGGGTTGGGTTGGGTTGGGTTGGGTTGGGTTGGGTTGCGTTGGGTTGGGTTGTGTTGGGTTGTGTTGTGTTGTGTTGTGTTGTGTTGTGTTGGGTTGGGTTGGGTTGGGTTGGGTTGGGTTGAGTTGTGTTGTGTTGAGTTGTGTTGGGTTGGGTTGGGTTGGGTTGGGTTGGGTTGAGTTGTGTTGTGTTGAGTTGGGTTGTGTTGGGTTGTGTTGGGTTGGGTTGGGTTGAGTTGGGTTGGGTTGGGTTGGGTTGGGCTGAGTTGGGTTGGGTTGAGTTGTGTTGTGTTGAGTTGTGTTGGGTTGGGTTGGGTTGGGTTGGGTTGGGTTGGGTTGTGTTGAGTTGTGTTGTGTTGAGTTGGGTTAGGTTGAGTTGGGTTGCGTTGTGTTGAGTTGTGTTGCGTTGGGTTGGGTTGGGTTGGGTTGCGTTGGGTTGTGTTGGGTTGGGTTGGGTTGGGTTGGACTGGGTTGGGTAGGGTTGGGTTGGGTTGGGTTGGGTTGAGTTGTGTTGTGTTGCGTTGGGTTGTGTTGTGTTGGGTTGTGTTGCGTTGGGTTGGGTTGGGTTGGGTTGGGTTGGGTTGAGTTGTCTTGTGTTGGGTTGGGTTGAGTTGTGTTGTGTTGTGTTGGGTTGTGTTGGGCTGGGTTGGGTTGGGTTGGGTTGGGTTGCGTTGCGTTGGGTTGGGTTGGGTTGAGTTGTCTTGTGTTGGGTTGTGTTGTGTTGTGTTGTGTTGTGTTGTGTTGGGTTGGGCTGGGTTGGGTTGGGTTGGGTTGCGATGGGTTGGGATGGGATGGGTTGGGTTGGGTTGCGATGGGTTGGGTTGGATTGGATTGGGATGGGATCAGATGAGTTGATTGGGTTGGGTTGAGTTGGGTTGGGTTGACTTAGGTTGGGATGGGATAGGATGGGTTGATTGGGTTGGGTTGGGTTGAGTTGGGATGAGTTGGGTTGGGTTGGGTTGGGATGGGATCAGATGAGTTGATTGGGTTGGGTTGAGTTGGGTTGGGTTGACTTAGGTTGGGATGGGATAGGATGGGTTGATTGAGTTGGGTTGGGTTGAGTTGGGATGAGTTGGGTTGGGTTGGGTTGGGATGGGATCAGATGAGTTGATTGGGTTGGGTTGAGTTGGGTTGGGTTGACTTAGGTTGGGATAGGATAGGATGGGTTGATTGGGTTGGGTTGGGATGGGTTGGATTGGATTGGATTGGGATGGGATCAGATGAGTTGATTGGGTTGGGTTGAGTTGGGTTGGGTTGACTTAGGTTGGGATGGGATAGGATGGGTTGATTGAGTTGGGTTGGGTTGAGTTGGGATGGGTTGGGTTGGGTTGGGATGGGATCAGATGAGTTGATTGGGTTGGGTTGAGTTGGGTTGGGTTGACTTAGGTTGGGATGGGATAGGATGGGTTGATTGAGTTGGGTTGGGTTGAGTTGAGATGAGTTGGGTTGGGTTAGAATGGGATCAGATGGGTTGATTGGGTTGGGTTGGGTTGGGTTGAGTTGGGTTGGGTTGGGTTGGGTTGGGTTGCGATGGGTTGGGATGGGATGGGTTGGGTTGGGATGAGATGGGTTGATTGGGTTGGATTGGATTGGAAACAGATGAGTTGATTGGGTTGGGTTAGGTTGGGTTGGGTTGATTGGGTTGGGTTGGGTTGAGTTGAGTTGGGATGAGTTGGGTTGGGTTGGGTTGGGTTGGGATAGGATAGGATGGGTTGATTGGGTTGGGTTAGGTTGGGTTGGGTTGATTGGGTTGGGTTGGGTTGGGTTGAGTTGAGTTGGGATGAGTTGGGTTGGGTTGGGTTGGGATGGGATAAGGTGCGTTGATTGGGTTGCATTGGGTTGGGTTGGGTTGCCTTGGGTTGGGATGAGATTTGTTGGGTTGGATTGGGTTGGGATGGGATCAGATGGGTTGATTGGGTTGGGTTGGGTTGGCTTAGGTTGGGATGAGATAGGATGGGTTGATTGGGTTGAGTTGGGATGAGTTGGGTTGAGTTGAGTTGGATTGGGTTGGGTTGAGATGGGATCAGATGGGTTGATTGAGTTGGGTTGGGTTGAGTTGGGTTGGGTTGATTTGGGTTGATTTGGGTTGATTTGGGTTCGGTTGGGTTTAGTTGAGTTGGGATGAGTTGGATTGGGTTGGGTTGCATTGGGTTGGGTTGGGATGGGATCAGATGGGTTGGGTTGAGTTGCGTTGGGTTGGGATGGGTTGGGTTGGGACGGGTTGGGTTGCGTTGGGTTGAGATGGGATCAGATGGGTTGATTGGGTTGGGTTGGGTTGGGTTGGGTTGCGTTGGGTTGGGTTGGATTGGGATGGGATCAGATGGGTTGGTTGGGTTGGGTTGGATTGGGTTGCGTTGTGTTGTGTTGTGTTGTGTTGGGTTGTGTTGTGTTGGGTTGGGCTGGGTTGGGTTGGGTTGGGTTGGGTTGGGTTGAGTTGTGTTGTGTTGTGTTGGGCTGGGTTGGGCTGGGTTGCGTTGGGTTGGTTTGGGTTGTGTTGGGTTGAGTTGGGTTGGGATGGGATCAGATGGGTTGATTGGGTTGAGTTGGGTTGGGTTGGGTTGGGTTGGGTTGGGCTGGGTTGGGTTGGACTGGGTTGGGTTGGGTTGCGTTGTGTTGTGTTGTGTTGTGTTGGGTTGGGTTGTGTTGGGTTGGGATCAGATGGGTTGACTGCGTTGGGTTGGGTTGTGTTGGGTTGTGTTGTGTTGTGTTGGGTTGGGTTGGGTTGGGCTGGGATGAGTTGTGTTGGGATGGGATCAGATGGGTTGATTGGGTTGCGTTGGGTTGGGTTGGGTTGGGTTGGGTTGGGTTGGGTTGGACTGGGTTGGGTTGGGCTGGGTTGGGTTGGGTTGGGGTGCGTTGTGTTGTGTTGTGTTGTGTTGTGTTGTGTTGTGTTGTGTTGTGTTGTGTTGTGTTGTGTTGGGTTGGGTTGGGTTGGGTTGAGTTGTGTTGTGTTGGGTTGCGTTGGGTTGGGTTGGGTTGGGTTGGGTTGGACTGGGTTGGGTTGGGCTGGGTTGGGTTGGGTTGCGTTGGGTTGGGTTGGGTTGAGTTGTCTTGTGTTGGGTTGGGTTGAGTTGTGTTGTGTTGTGTTGGGTTGGGTTGGGTTGGGTTGGGTTGGGTTGGGCTGGGTTGGGTTGGGTTGGGTTGGGTTGAGTTGTGTTGTGTTGTGTTGTGTTGCGTTGGGTTGTGTTGGGTTGTGTTGGGTTGGGTTGCGTTGGGTTGTGTTGTGTTGTGTTGCGTTGGGTTGGGTTGGGTTGGGTTGCGTTGGGTTGCGTTGGGTTGGGTTGCGTTGTGTTGGGTTGCATTGGGTTGTGTTGGGTTGTGTTGGGTTGTGTTGTGTTGGGTTGTGTTGGGTTGCGTTGGGTTGTGTTGGGTTGTGTTGTGTTGGGTTGCGTTGTGTTGTGTTGTGTTGTGTTGCGTTGGGTTGGGTTGGGTTGGGTTGGGTTGCGTTGGGTTGCGTTGGGTTGGGTTGCGTTGGGTTGGGTTGCATTGGGTTGTGTTGTGTTGTGTTGTGTTGGGTTGTGTTGGGTTGTGTTGAGTTGGGTTGGGTTGGGTTGGGTTGGGTTGGGTTGGGTTGGGTTGGGTTGTGTTGTGTTGAGTTGTGTTGGGTTGGGTTGTGTTGGGTTGTGTTGGGTTGGGTTGTGTTGGGTTGTGTTGTGTTGTGTTGGGTTGGGTTGTGTTGAGTTGGGTTGGGTTGGGTTGGGTTGGGTTGGGTTGCGTTGTGTTGAGTTGGGTTGGGTTGGGTTGTGTTGTGTTGGGTTGGGTTGCATTGGGTCGGGTTGTGTTGTGTTGGGTTGGGTTGCGTTGGGTTGGGTTGGGTTGTGTTGGGTTGGGTTGCGTTGGGTTGTGTTGGGTTGGGTTGGGTTGGGTTGGGTTGGGCTCAGCTGGGCTGGGGGCGGAGCCTCTGGAACCACTGAGCTGGAGCCGCTGCCCCCCAGAGCGCCCGGGCCCCCCCCGGGAGGTCCGCGTGGCCGAGGTGTGGGGGTTCAACGCTCTCCTGGAGTGGGACCCCCCCGAGGACAACGGCAACGCCGAGGTGACCGGGTACACCGTGCAGAAGGCCGACACCCGCACCATGGTGAGGGGCTGCCCCACGGCGACCCACGGCGACCCATAGAGACCCGCAGGGACCCACAGGGACCCATAGGGACCCATAGGGACCCATAACTGCCCCTCGGCGACCCACAACAACCCATAGAGACCCCATAGAGACCCACAGGGACCCATAGGGACCCATAGGGACCCAAGAGACCCATAGAGACCCATAGGGACCCATAGGGACCCACAGGGACCCACAGGGACCCATAGGGACCCATAACTGCCCCTCGGCGACCCACAACAACCCATAGAGACCCCATAGAGACCCACAGGGACCCATAGGGACCCATAGGGACCCACAGAGACCCATAGAGACCCATAGGGACCCATAGGGACCCATAACTGCCCCACGGCGACCCACAGCAACCCATAGAGACCCCATAGAGACCCACAGGGACCCATAGGGACCCACAGAAACCCATAGAGACCCATAGGGACCCATAACTGCCCCACGGTGACCCACGGCAACACATAGAGACCCACAGGGACCCACAGGGACCCATAGGGACCCATAGGGACCCACAGGGACCCATAGGGACCCATAACTGCCCCACGGCGACCCACGGCAACCCATAGAGACCCCACAGAGACCCACAGGGACCCACAGGGACCCATAGAGACCCATAGGGACCCATAACTACCCCACGGCGACCCACGTCAACCCATAGAGACCCACAGGGACCCACAGGGACCCATAGGGACCCATAGGGACCCAAGAGACCCATAGAGACCCATAGGGACCCATAGGGACCCACAGGGACCCACAGGGACCCATAGGGACCCATAACTGCCCCACGGCGACCCACGGCAACCCATAGAGACCCCACAGAGACCCACAGGGACCCATCAAGACCCATAGGGACCCACAGCGACCCATAACTGACCCATAGAGACCCATAGAGACCCCATGGAGACCCATAGTGCCCCACAGCGCCCCACAACTGCCCCATAGCAACCCATAGTGCCCCACAGCGACCCATAACTGACCCATAAGTGACACAAAGAGACCCGTAACTGACCCATAGAGACCCATAGAGACCCATAGAGACCCCATGGAGACCCATGGTGCCCCACAGCGCCCCATAACTGCCCCATAAGTGACACAAAGAGACCCCTAACTGACCCATAGAGACCCATAGGGACCCATGGAGACCCGTAATGGACCATAGGTGACCCATAATGACCCAGTAGTGACCTATAGAGACCCATAGCGCCCCACAGCGCCCCATAACTGCCCCATAAGTGACACAAAGAGACCCATAACTGACCCATAGAGACCAATAGGGACCCAGTAGTGACCCATAGAGACCCGTAATGGGCCATAGGTGACCCATAATGACCCAGTAGTGACCCATAGAGACCCATAGCACCCCACAGCGCCCCATAACTGCCCCATAAGTGACACAAAGAGACCCGTAACTGACCCATAGAGACCCATAGGGACCCCATAGAGACCCCATGGAGACCCATAGTGCCCCACAGTGACCCATAAGTGACACACAGAGACCCATAACTGACCCATAGAGACCCATAGGGACCCATAGGGACCCATAGAGACCTGTAATGACCCAGTAGTGACCCATAGAGCCCCGTAGTGCCCCACAGCGCCCCACAACTGCCCCATAAGTGACACACAGAGACTCATAACTGACCCATAGAGACCAATAGGGACCCAGTAGTGACCCATAGAGACCCCCTAATAGACCATAGGTGACCCATAATGACCCAGTAGTGACCCATAGAGCCCCGTAGTGCCCCACAGCGCCCCACAACTGCCCCATACGTGACACACAGAGGCTCATAACTGACCCATAGAGACCCATAGGGACCCATAGAGACGAATAGAGACCACATGGAGACCCATAGAGACCCATAGGGACCCAGTAGTGACCCATAGAGACCCGTAATGGGCCATAGGTGACCCATAGAGACCCATAGGGACCCAGTAGTGACCCATAGGGCCCCGTAGCGCCCCACAGCGCCCCACAACTGCCCCATAAGTGACACAAAGAGACCCATAACTGACCCATAGGACCCAGTAGTGACCCATAGAGACCCCTAATGGACCATAGGTGACCCATAATGACCCAGTAGTGACCCACAGAGACCCATAGCGCCCCACAGCGCCCCATAACTGCCCCATAAGTGACACACAGAGACTCATAACTGACCCATAGCGACCCATAGGGACCCCATAGAGACCCATAGAGACCCATAGAGACCAATAGGGACCCAGTAGTGACCCATAGAGACCCGTAATGGGCCATAGGTGACCCATAGAGACCCATAATGACCCAGTAGTGACCCATAGAGCCCCATAGCGCCCCACAGCGCCCCACAACTGCCCCCCCCCCTCCCCCAGGAGTGGTTCACGGTGTACGGAGCACAGCCGCCCCCCCCGCTGCACGGTGTCCGAGCTGGTGATGGGCAACGAGTACCGGTTCCGGGTGTTCAGCGAGAACCTGTGCGGGACCAGCGAGAGCCCCGCGCTGTCCGTCAACACCGCCCGCATCCCCAAAGCAGGTCTGGGGGGGGAGGGCTGGGGGGGGCAGTTGTGGGGCTGGGGAGGGCAGTTGTGGGGCTGGGGAGGGCAGTTGTGGGGCTGGGGGTGCTGGGGGGGGGCCACCGAGAGCCCAGGGCTTGTGACCACAAGAGGGCTGGGTGGGTCTTGGGGGTGGGTTTGGGGATCCTGGGGGGGGTCCTGGGGCACTTAGGGGGCAAGGGGGGCAGTTGTGGGGCTGGGGGGGCAGTTGTGGTGCTGGGGGGGGCAGTTGTGGGGCTGGGGGGGGCAGTTGTGGGGCTGGGGTGCTGTGGGGGCCACCGAGAAACCAGGGCTGGGGGCCAATCCTGTGCCCTAAGGAGGACTGAGTGGGTCCTGGGGGTGGGTTTTGGGGTCCTGGGGGTTCCTGGGGTACTCGTGGGGCGGGGGGGGGCAGTTGTGGGGCGTGGGGGGCAGTTGTGGGGCTGGGGAGGGCAGTTGTGGGGCTGGGGGTGCTGGGGGGGGGCCACCGAGAGCCCAGGGCTTGTGACCACAAGAGGGCTGGGTGGGGTCTGGGGGTGGGTTTGGGGATCCTGGGGGGGGTCCTGGGGCACTTAGGGGGCAAGGGGGGCAGTTGTGGGGCTGGGGGGGGCAGTTGTGGGGCTGGGGGGGGGCAGTTGTGGGGCTGGGGGTGCTGTGGGGGCCACCGAGAAACCAGGGCTGGGGGCCAATCCTGTGCCCTAAGGAGGACTGAGTGGGTCCTGGGGGTGGGTTTTGGGGTCCTGGGGGTTCCTGGGGTACTCGTGGGGCGGGGGGGGCAGTTGTGGGGCGTGGGGGGCAGTTGTGGGGCTGGGGAGGGCAGTTGTGGGGCTGGGGGTGCTGGGGGGGGCCACCGAGAGCCCAGGGCTTGTGACCACAAGAGGACTGGGTGGGTCTTGGGGGTGGGTTTGGGGGTCCTGGGGGGGGTCCTGGGCACTTAGGGGGCAAGGGGGGCAGTTGTGGGGCTGGGGGGGGCAGTTGTGGTGCTGGTGGGGGCAGTTGTGGGGCTGGGGGGGGCAGTAGTGGGGCTGGGGGGTGCTGTGGGGGCCACCAAGAAACCAGGGCTGGGGGCCAATCCTGTGCCCTAAGGAGGACTGGGTGGGTCTTGGGGGTGGGTTTGGGGGTCCTGGGGGGGGGTCCTGGGGCACTTAGGGGGCAAGGGGGGCAGTTGTGGGGCTGGGGAGGGCAGTTGTGGGGCTGGGGGTGCTGGGGGGGGGGCCACCGAGAGCCCAGGGCTTGTGACCACAAGAGGACTGGGTGGGTCTTGGGGGTGGGTTTGGGGGTCCTGGGGGGGGTCCTGGGGCACTTAGGGGGCAAGGGGGGCAGTTGTGGGGCTGGGGGGGGGGCAGTTGTGGGGCTGGGGGGGGCAGGGGGGCCACTGAGACCCCAGGGCTGGGGGCCAATCCTGTGCCCTAAGGAGGGCTGGGGGGTCCTGGGGGTGGATTTAATGGTCCTGGGGGGGGGGT
The DNA here is from genome assembly GCA_033558185.1 of Dromococcyx pavoninus. Taxonomy (NCBI): domain Eukaryota; kingdom Metazoa; phylum Chordata; class Aves; order Cuculiformes; family Neomorphidae; genus Dromococcyx; species Dromococcyx pavoninus. The sequence goes on along the minus strand of JAUMJL010002152.1, from coordinate 2,507 downwards.
CCTGGGGCACTTAGGGGGCTGGGGGGGGCAGTGTTGTGGGGCGGGGAGGGGCAGTTGTGGGGCTGGGGGGGGCAGTTGTGGTGCTGGGGGTGCTGGGGGGGGCCACGGAGAGCCCAGGGCTGGGGGCCAATCCTGTGCCCTAAGGACGTCCAGGGGGGGGGGGTTAGGGGGGGTGGCTTTGGGATTTTGGGGTCTCCCCCATGAATTTTGGGGTCCCCAAGTTTTGGGGGTCACTCCGTGCCCCTCTCCCCCATTATTTTGGGGTGCCCCCCCCCCTCTTTGCACCCCATTTTTTTGGGGGGGGGGGTCTTCACCCCAACTTTCCCAATGCACCGCGGTCGGTTTTGAGCCCCCCCCCCCCCCCATTTAGGGTCTCCCCCCGTGAATTTTTGGGGTCCCCCCATGAACTCTTGGGTCCCCTCCCTGGATTTTGGGGGTGTCCCCCCCCCCCTCACTCATTTCCCCCCCCCCCCCCCCAGAGTTGATCCTGAAGCCCCCCGAGTTCCGCGAACACGATTTCCGACAAGCGCCGCAATTCCTGACGCCGCTCGTGGATCGCAGCGCCGTGGCCGGGTACACGACGGCCCTGAACTGCGCCGTGAGGGGGTACCCCCAAGGTACAGGGGGGTTTTGGGGTTCCCCCGACTCCGCCCCCCACATCTGGGGGGGCGTTGGCCAAAAATTGGGGGGTTGGGGGCGATTTTGGGGGGTCCAAACGCTGCCTCCCCCCCCCCTTTTTCCTCAAACCAAGGGGCTGAGGAAGGGGTTGGAGGGGTTTTGGGGGGCCTTAGGGGGTGTTTTTGGGGTCCCCCTCAAATTTTGGGGTGCAGAGGGGTCCCCCCCGACTCCTCCCCCCCACATCTGGGGGGTCTTGGCCAAAAATTGGGGGGTTGAGGGCGATTTTGGGGGGGTCCCAACACTGCCTCCCCCCCCTTTTTCCTCAAACCAAGGGGCTGAGGAAGGGGTCGGAGGGGTTTTGGGGGGGCCTTAGGGGGTGGTTTTGGGGTCCCCCTCAAATTTTGGGGTGCAGAGGGGTCCCCCCGACTCCTCCCCCCACATCTGGGGGGGGCGTTGGCCAAAAATTGGGGGGTTGGGGGCGATTTTGGGGGGTCCAAACGCTGCCTCCCCCCCCCTTTTTCCTCAAACCAAGAGGCTGAGGAAGGGGTCGGAGGGAGATGTGGGGATTTAAGGGGTATTTTTTGGGGTCCCCCTCAAATTTTGGGGTGCAGAAGGATCCCCCGACTCCTCCCCCCACATCTGGGGTGGGTCTTGGCCAAAAATTGGGGGGTTGAGGGCGATTTTGGGGGGTCCCAACACTGCCTCCCCCCCCTTTTTCCTCAAACCAAGGGGCTGAGGAAGGGGTCGGAGGGGTTTTGGGGGGCCTTAGGGGGTGGTTTTGGGGTCCCCCTCAAATTTTGGGGTGCAGAGGGGTCCCCCCGACTCCTCCCCCCACATCTGGGGGGGGGGGTCTTGGCCAAAAATTGGGGGGTTGGGGGCGATTTTGGGGGGTCCCCAACACTGCCTCCCCCCCCCCCCTTTTTCCTCAAACCAAGGGGCTGAGGAAGGGGTCGGAGGGGGATGTGGGGATCTTAAGGGGTGTTTTTTGGGGTCCCCCAAAACTTTTGGGGTGCAGAGGGGTCCCCCCGACTCCTCCCCCCACATCTGGGGGGGCGTTGGCCAAAAATTGGGGGGTTGGGGGCGATTTTGGGGGGTCCCAACCCTGTTGACCCCCCAGCCCTGAACTGGTGGGGATGAAGGAGCAGGGATGGGGTTGGGGGGGGGGGGGTCCTGGAGGTGTTTTGGGGGTTAAATAAGAGATTTTTGGGGTTCAGGAAGTGGTTTTGGGGTTCAGGGGAGGTTTTGGGGTTCAGGGCACGGTTTTGGAGGTTCAGGAGAAGGTTTTTGGGTGGCAGGGAGGTGTTTTAGGGGTTCAGGAGGAGATTTTGGGGGTTCAACAGGAGATTTGAGGGGTTCAGGAGAAGATTTGGGGGTTCAGAAGGTGGTTTTGGGGTCCTTGGGGAGCTTTTGGGGGCTTCAGGATGAGGTTTTGGAGCTTCAGGGGGAGCTTTTTAAGGTTCAGGATCAGTTTTGGGGTTGCAGAGAGGCGGTTTGGGGGTTCTTCAGGAGGTTTTTTGGGGTTCAGGAGGTGATTTGGGGAGTTGAGGGGTGGGTTTTGGGGTTCAGGAGGTGTTTTTGGGGCTCTTCAGGATTCTGAGGGTCAGGGGGAGCTTTTTGATCGTCGTGAGAAGGTTTTTGGGTTCAGACAGGCAGGTTTTGGGGTTCTTCAGGCGATTTTGGGGGGTTCAGGATGTGTTTAGGGGTTCAGGAGGACGTTTTTGGGGTTCAGGAGGATGGTTTTGGGGTTCAGGACTTGGTTTTGGGGTTCAGGGGGAGCTTTGGAGTTTCAGGAGGAGCTTTTGGGGTTTCAGGCTGAGGATTTGGAGGTTCAGGAGAAGGTTTTTGGGCTGCGGGGAGGTGGTTCTTGAGGTTCTTCAGGGGATTTTGGG
>JAUMJL010002151.1:0-25404 GCA_033558185.1 Dromococcyx pavoninus | reverse complement strand
TTTTGGGGTCCGTCAATCCATTTCTTGATCCCTCAGCCCATTTTTGGGTCCCTCAATCCATTCTTGGGTTCCTCAATACTTTTTAGGGTTCCTCAATCCATTCTTGGATCCCTTGGCCCATTTTTTGGTTCTGCAATCTATTTTTGGATCTCCAATCCATTTTTAGGTCCCTCAATCCATTTTTGGGTCCCTCAAACCATTTTTGGTGCCCTCAGCCAATTTTTGTGTTCTTCAATCCTTTTTTGGGTCCCTCGGCCCATTTTCGGGTTCCCCAATCCAGTTTTGGGTCCCTCAATCCATTTTTGGGTTCCTCAATACTTTCTTGAGATCCTCAATTCATTTTTGGATCCCTCGGCCCATGTTTTGGTTCCGCAATCCATTTTTTGGTTCCTCAATCCATTTTTGGGTCCCTCAATCCATTTTTTTGGTTCCCCAATCCATTTTTGGGTCCCTCAATGCATTTTTGGGTCCCTCAAACCATTTTTGGTGCCCTCAGCCAATTTTTGGGTTTCTCAATCCACTTTTGGGTTCCTCACTTTATTTTTGGGTCCATCAGCGCATTTCTGGGTTCCTCAAACCATTTTTGGGTTCCTCAATCCATTTTTTGATTCAGCAATCCATTTTTTGGTTCCTACTTCATTTTTTGGTCCCTCCGCCCATTTTTCATTTCTTCGGCCCATTTTTGGGTTCTTCAATCCATTTTTTGCTCCCTCAATATATTTTTCAATTCTTCAGCCCATTTTTGGTTTCTTCAATCCATTTTTGGATCCCTCGGCCCAGTTTTGGGTTCCCCAATCCAGTTTTGGGTCCCTCAATCCATTTTTTTGGTCCCTCAATCCATTTTTGGTGCCCTCATCCAATTTGGGGGGTTTCTCAATCCGTTTTTGGGTCCCTCAATCCATTTTTTTTGATTCCTCAATCCATTTTTGGTCCCCTCAACCCATTTTTGGGTTCATCAATCCATTTTTCGGCCCTTAGCCCATTTTTTGATCCCTCAGTCCATTTTTGGTATCCTTATGCCATTTTTGCATCCCTCTATCTATTTTGGGGTTCTTCAATCCATTTTTGGGTCCCTCAATCCATTTTTGGTCCCTCAGCACATTTTTGGTTCCTCAATCCATTTTTTGGGTTCCTCAATACTCTTTTGGGTCCCTCAGACCATTTTTGTGTTCCTTGATCCATTTTTGGGTTCCTCGGCCCATTTTTTGGTTCCTCACTTCATTTTTGGGACCCTGAATCCATTTTTGGGCCCCTCAAACTATTTTTGTGTTCCTCAATAGATCTTTGGGTCCCTCAATACATTTTTGGGTCCGTCAATCCATTTCTTGATCCCTCAGCCCATTTTTGGGTCCCTCAATCCATTCTTGGGTTCCTCAATACTTTTTAGGGTTCCTCAATCCATTCTTGGATCCCTTGGCCCATTTTTTGGTTCTGCAATCTATTTTTGGATCTCCAATCCATTTTTAGGTCCCTCAATCCATTTTTGGGTCCCTCAAACCATTTTTGGTGCCCTCAGCCAATTTTTGTGTTCTTCAATCCTTTTTTGGGTCCCTCGGCCCATTTTCGGGTTCCCCAATCCAGTTTTGGGTCCCTCAATCCATTTTTGGGTTCCTCAATACTTTCTTGAGATCCTCAATTCATTTTTGGATCCCTCGGCCCATGTTTTGGTTCCGCAATCCATTTTTTGGTTCCTCAATCCATTTTTGGGTCCCTCAATCCATTTTTTTGGTTCCCCAATCCATTTTTGTGTCCCTCAATGCATTTTTGGGTCCCTCAAACCATTTTTGGTGCCCTCAGCCAATTTTTGGGTTTCTCAATCCACTTTTGGGTTCCTCACTTTATTTTTGGGTCCATCAGCGCATTTCTGGGTTCCTCAAACCATTTTTGGGTTCCTCAATCCATTTTTTGATTCAGCAATCCATTTTTTGGTTCCTACTTCATTTTTTGGTCCCTCCGCCCATTTTTCATTTCTTCGGCCCATTTTTGGGTTCTTCAATCCATTTTTTGCTCCCTCAATATATTTTTCAATTCTTCAGCCCATTTTTGGTTTCTTCAATCCATTTTTGGATCCCTTGGCCCAGTTTTGGGTTCCCCAATCCAGTTTTGGGTCCCTCAATCCATTTTTTGGTCCCTCAATCCATTTTTGGTGCCCTCATCCAATTTGGGGGGATTCTCAATCCGTTTTTGGGTCCCTCAATCCATTTTTTTTGATTCCTCAATCCATTTTTGGTCCCCTCAACCCATTTTTGGGTTCATCAATCCATTTTTCGGCCCTTAGCCCATTTTTTGATCCCTCAGTCCATTTTTGGTATCCTTATGCCATTTTTGCATCCCTCTATCTATTTTGGGGTTCTTCAATCCATTTTTGGGTCCCTCAATCCATTTTTTGGTCCCTCAGCACATTTTTGGTTCCTCAATCCATTTTTTGGGTTCCTCAATACTCTTTTGGGTCCCTCAGACCATTTTTGGGTTCCTTGATCCATTTTTGGGTTCCTCGGCCCATTTTTTGGTTCCTCACTTCATTTTTGGGACCCTGAATCCATTTTTGGGCCCCTCAAACTATTTTTGTGTTCCTCAATAGATCTTTGGGTCCCTCAATACATTTTTGGGTGCGTCAATCCATTTCTTGATCCCTCAGCCCATTTTTGGGTCCCTCAATCCATTCTTGGGTTCCTCAATACTTTTTAGGGTTCCTCAATCCATTCTTGGATCCCTTGGCCCATTTTTTGGTTCTGCAATCTATTTTTGGATCTCCAATCCATTTTTAGGTCCCTCAATCCATTTTTGGGTCCCTCAAACCATTTTTGGTGCCCTCAGCCAGTTTTTGTGTTCTTCAATCCATTTTTGGGTCCCTCGGCCCATTTTCGGGTTCCCCAATCCAGTTTTGGGTCCCTCAGTCCATTTTTGGGTTCCTCAATACTTTCTTGAGATCCTCAATTCATTTTTGGATCCCTCGGCCCATGTTTTGGTTCCGCAATCCATTTTTTGGTTCCTCAATCCATTTTTGGGTCCCTCAATCCATTTTTTTGGTTCCCCAATCCATTTTTGGGTCCCTCAATGCATTTTTGCGTCCCTCAAACCATTTTTGGTGCCCTCAGCCAATTTTTGGGTTTCTCAATCCACTTTTGGGTTCCTCACTTTATTTTTGGGTCCATCAGCGCATTTCTGGGTTCCTCAAACCATTTTTGGGTTCCTCAATACATTTTTTGATTCAGCAATCCATTTTTTGGTTCCTACTTCATTTTTTGGTCCCTCCGCCCATTTTTCATTTCTTCGGCCCATTTTTGGGTTCTTCAATCCATTTTTTGCTCCCTCAATATATTTTTCATTTCCTCAGCCCATTTTTGGTTTCTTCAATCCATTTTTGGATCCCTCGGCCCAGTTTTGGGTTCCCCAATCCAGTTTTGGGTCCCTCAATCCATTTTTTTGGTCCCTCAATCCATTTTTGGTGCCCTCATCCAATTTGGGGGTTTCTCAATCCGTTTTTGGGTCCCTCAATACATTTTTTTGGATTCCTCAATCCATTTTTGGTCCCCTCAACCCATTTTTGGGTTCATCAATCCATTTTTGCGTCCCTTAGCCCATTTTTTGATCCCTCAGTCCTTTTTTGGTATCCTTATGCCATTTTTGCATCCCTCTATCCATTTTGGGGTTCTTCAATCCATTTTTGGGTCCCTCAATCCATTTTTTGGTCCCTCAGCACATTTTTGGTTCCTCAATCCTTTTTTGGGTTCCTCAATACTCTTTTGGGTCCCTCAGACCATTTTTTTGGATTCCTGAATCCATTTTTGGTCCCCTCAACCCATTTATGGGTTCATCAATCCATTTTTGCGGCCCTTAGCCCATTTTTTGATCCCTCAGTCCATTTTTGGTATCCTTATGCCATTTTTGCATCCCTCTATCCATTTTGGGGTTCTTCAATCCATTTTTGGGTCCCTCAATCCATTTTTTGGTCCCTCAGCACATTTTTGGTTCCTCAATCCATTTTTGGGGTTCCTCAATACTCTTTTGGGTCCCTCAGACCATTTTTGGGTTCCTTGATCCATTTTTGGGTTCCTCGGCCCATTTTTTGGTTCCTCACTTCATTTTTGGGACCCTGAATCCATTTTTGGGCCCCTCAACCTATTTTTGTGTTCCTCAATAGATCTTTGGGTCCCTCAATACATTTTTGGGTCCGTCAATCCATTTCTTGATCCCTCAGCCCATTTTTGGGTCCCTCAATCCATTCTTGGGTTCCTCAATACTTTTTAGGGTTCCTCAATCCATTCTTGGATCCCTTGGCCCATTTTTTGGTTCTGCAATCTATTTTTGGATCTCCAATCCATTTTTAGGTCCCTCAATCCATTTTTGGGTCCTTCAAACCATTTTTGGTGCCCTCAGCCAGTTTTTGTGTTCTTCAATCCATTTTTGGGTCCCTCGGCCCATTTTCGGGTTCCCCAATCCAGTTTTGGGTCCCTCAATCCATTTTTGGGTTCCTCAATACTTTCTTGAGATCCTCAATTCATTTTTGGATCCCTCGGCCCATGTTTTGGTTCCGCAATCCATTTTTTGGTTCCTCAATCCATTTTTGGGTCCCTCAATCCATTTTTTTGGTTCCCCAATCCATTTTTGGGTCCCTCAATGCATTTTTGGGTCCCTCAAACCATTTTTGGTGCCCTCAGCCAATTTTTGGGTTTCTCAATCCACTTTTGGGTTCCTCACTTTATTTTTGGGTCCATCAGCGCATTTCTGGGTTCCTCAAACCATTTTTGGGTTCCTCAATCCATTTTTTGATTCAGCAATCCATTTTTTGGTTCCTACTTCATTTTTTGGTCCCTCCGCCCATTTTTCATTTCTTCGGCCCATTTTTGGGTTCTTCAATCCATTTTTTGCTCCCTCAATATACTTTTCATTTCCTCAGCCCATTTTTGGTTTCTTCAATCCATTTTTGGATCCCTCGGCCCAGTTTTGGGTTCCCCAATCCAGTTTTGGGTCCCTCAATCCATTTTTTTGGTCCCTCAATCCATTTTTGGTGCCCTCATCCAATTTGGGGGTTTCTCAATCCGTTTTTGGGTCCCTCAATCCATTTTTTTGGATTCCTCAATCCATTTTTGGTCCCCTCAACCCATTTTTGGGTTCATCAATCCATTTTTGCGGCCCTTAGCCCATTTTTTGATCCCTCAGTCCTTTTTTGGTATCCTTATGCCATTTTTGCATCCCTCTATCCATTTGGGGGTTCTTCAATCCATTTTTGGGTCCCTCAATCCATTTTTTGGTCCCTCAGCACATTTTTGGTTCCTCAATCCATTTTTGGGTTCCTCAATACTCTTTTGGGTCCCTCAGACCATTTTTGGGTTCCTTGATCCATTTTTGGGTTCCTCGGCCCATTTTTTGGTTCCTCACTTCATTTTTGGGACCCTGAATCCATTTTTGGGCCCCTCAACCTATTTTTGTGTTCCTCAATAGATCTTTGGGTCCCTCAATACATTTTTGGGTCCGTCAATCCATTTCTTGATCCCTCAGCCCATTTTTGGGTCCCTCAATCCATTCTTGGGTTCCTCAATACTTTTTAGGGTTCCTCAATCCATTCTTGGATCCCTTGGCCCATTTTTTGGTTCTGCAATCTATTTTTGGATCTCCAATCCATTTTTAGGTCCCTCAATCCATTTTTGGGTCCCTCAAACCATTTTTGGTGCCCTCAGCCAATTTTTGTGTTCTTCAATCCTTTTTTGGGTCCCTCGGCCCATTTTCGGGTTCCCCAATCCAGTTTTGGGTCCCTCAATCCATTTTTGGGTTCCTCAATACTTTCTTGAGATCCTCAATTCATTTTTGGATCCCTCGGCCCGTTTTTTGGTTCCGCAATCCATTTTTTGGTTCCTCAATCCATTTTTGGGTCCCTCAATCCATTTTTTTGGTTCTCCAATCCATTTTTGGGTCCCTCAATGCATTTTTGGGTCCCTCAAACCATTTTTGGTGCCCTCAGCCAATTTTTGGGTTTCTCAATCCACTTTTGGGTTCCTCACTTTATTTTTGGGTCCATCAGCGCATTTCTGGGTTCCTCAAACCATTTTTGGGTTCCTCAATCCATTTTTTGATTCAGCAATCCATTTTTTGGTTCCTACTTCATTTTTTGGTCCCTCCGCCCATTTTTCGTTTCTTCGGCCCATTTTTGGGTTCTTCAATCCATTTTTTGCTCCCTCAATGTATTTTTCATTTCCTCAGCCCATTTTTGGTTTCTTCAATCCATTTTTGGATCCCTCGGCTCAGTTTTGGGTTCCCCAATCCAGTTTTGGGTCCCTCAATCCATTTTTTTGGTCCCTCAATCCATTTTTGGTGCCCTCATCCAATTTGGGGGTTTCTCAATCCGTTTTTGGGTCCCTCAATCCATTTTTTTGGATTCCTCAATCCATTTTTGGTCCCCTCAACCCATTTTTGGGTTCATCAATCCATTTTTGCGGCCCTTAGCCCATTTTTTGATCCCTCAGTCCATTTTTGGTATCCTTATGCCATTTTTGCATCCCTCTATCCATTTTGGGGTTCTTCAATCCAGTTTTGGGTCTCTCAATCCATTTTTTGGTCCCTCAGCACATTTTTGGTTCCTCAATCCATTTTTGGGGTTCCTCAATACTCTTTTGGGTCCCTCAGATCATTTTTGGGTTCCTTGATCCATTTTTGGGTTCCTCGGCCCATTTTTTGGTTCCTCACTTCATTTTTGGGACCCTGAATCCATTTTTGGGCCCCTCAACCTATTTTTGTGTTCCTCAATAGATCTTTGGGTCCCTCAGCCCATTTTTGGGTCCCTCAATCCATTCTTGGGTTCCTCAATACTTTTTAGGGTTCCTCAATCCATTCGTGGATCCCTTGGCCCATTTTTTGGTTCGGCAATCTATTTTTGGATCTCAAATCCATTTTTAGGTCCCTCAATCCAGTTTTGGGTCCCTCAATCCATTTTTGGGTTCCTCAATACTTTCTTGAGATCCTCAATTCATTTTTGGATCCCTCGGCCCATGTTTTGGTTCCGCAATCCATTTTTTGGTTCCTCAATCCATTTTTGGGTCCCTCAATCCATTTTTTTGGTTCCCCAATCCATTTTTGGGTCCCTCAATGCATTTTTGGGTCCCTCAAACCATTTTTGGTGCCCTCAGCCAATTTTTGGGTTTCTCAATCCACTTTTGGGTTCCTCACTTTATTTTTGGGTCCATCAGCGCATTTCTGGGTTCCTCAAACCATTTTTGGGTTCCTCAATACATTTTTTGATTCAGCAATCCATTTTTTGGTTCCTACTTCATTTTTTGGTCCCTCCGCCCATTTTTCGTTTCTTCGGCCCATTTTTGGGTTCTTCAATCCATTTTTTGCTCCCTCAATATATTTTTCATTTCCTCAGCCCATTTTTGGTTTCTTCAATCCATTTTTGGATCCCTCGGCCCAGTTTTGGGTTCCCCAATCCAGTTTTGGGTCCCTCAATCCATTTTTTTGGTCCCTCAATCCATTTTTGGTGCCCTCATCCAATTTGGGGGTTTCTCAATCCGTTTTTGGGTCCCTCAATCCATTTTTTTGGATTCCTCAATCCATTTTTGGTCCCCTCAACCCATTTTTGGGTTCATCAATCCATTTTTGCGTCCCTTAGCCCATTTTTTGATCCCTCAGTCCTTTTTTGGTATCCTTATGCCATTTTTGCATCCCTCTATCCATTTTGGGGTTCTTCAATCCATTTTTGGGTCCCTCAATCCATTTTTTGGTCCCTCAGCACATTTTTGGTTCCTCAATCCATTTTTGGGTTCCTCAATACTCTTTTGGGTCCCTCAGACCATTTTGGGGTTCCTTGATCCATTTTTGGGTTCCTCGGCCCATTTTTTGGTTCCTCACTTCATTTTTGGGACCCTGAATCCATTTTTGGGCCCCTCAACCTATTTTTGTGTTCCTCAATAGATCTTTGGGTCCCTCAATACATTTTTGGGTCCGTCAATCCATTTCTTGATCCCTCAGCCCATTTTTGGGTCCCTCAATCCATTCTTGGGTTCCTCAATACTTTTTAGGGTTCCTCAATCCATTCTTGGATCCCTTGGCCCATTTTTTGGTTCTGCAATCTATTTTTGGATCTCCAATCCATTTTTAGGTCCCTCAATCCATTTTTGGGTCCCTCAAACCATTTTTGGTGCCCTCAGCCAATTTTTGTGTTCTTCAATCCTTTTTTGGGTCCCTCGGCCCATTTTCGGGTTCCCCAATCCAGTTTTGGGTCCCTCAATCCATTTTTGGGTTCCTCAATACTTTCTTGAGATCCTCAATTCATTTTTGGATCCCTCGGCCCATGTTTTGGTTCCGCAATCCATTTTTTGGTTCCTCAATCCATTTTTTGGTCCCTCAATCCATTTTTTGGTTCCCCAATCCATTTTTGGGTCCCTCAATGCATTTTTGGGTCCCTCAAACCATTTTTGATGCCCTCAGCCAATTTTTGGGTTTCTCAATCCACTTTTGGGTTCCTCACTTTATTTTTGGGTCCATCAGCGCATTTCTGGGTTCCTCAAACCATTTTTGGGTTCCTCAATCCATTTTTTGATTCAGCAATCCATTTTTTGGTTCCTACTTCATTTTTTGGTCCGTCCGCCCATTTTTCATTTCTTCGGCCCATTCCTGGGTTCTTCAATCCATTTTTGGATCCCTCGGCCCAGTTTTGGGTTCCCCAATCCAGTTTTGGGTCCCTCAATCCATTTTTTTGGTCCCTCAATCCATTTTTGGTGCCCTCATCCAATTTGGGGGTTTCTCAATCCGTTTTTGGGTCCCTCAATCCATTTTTTTGGATTCCTCAATCCATTTTTGGTCCCCTCAACCCATTTTTGGGTTCATCAATCCATTTTTGCGGCCCTTAGCCCATTTTTTGATCCCTCAGTCCATTTTTGGTATCCTTATGCCATTTTTGCATCCCTCTATCCATTTTGGGGTTCTTCAATCCATTTTTGGGTCCCTCAATCCATTTTTTGGTCCCTCAGCACATTTTTGGTTCCTCAATCCATTTTTGGGGTTCCTCAATACTCTTTTGGGTCCCTCAGACCATTTTTGGGTTCCTTGATCCATTTTTGGGTTCCTCGGCCCATTTTTTGGTTCCTCACTTCATTTTTGGGACCCTGAATCCATTTTTGGGCCCCTCAACCTATTTTTGTGTTCCTCAATAGATCTTTGGGTCCCTCAATACATTTTTGGGTGCGTCAATCCATTTCTTGATCCCTCAGCCCATTTTTGGGTCCCTCAATCCATTCTTGGGTTCCTCAATACTTTTTAGGGTTCCTCAATCCATTCTTGGATCCCTTGGCCCATTTTTTGGTTCTGCAATCTATTTTTGGATCTCCAATCCATTTTTAGGTCCCTCAATCCATTTTTGGGTCCCTCAAACCATTTTTGGTGCCCTCAGCCAGTTTTTGTGTTCTTCAATCCATTTTTGGGTCCCTCGGCCCATTTTCGGGTTCCCCAATCCAGTTTTGGGTCCCTCAATCCATTTTTGGGTTCCTCAATACTTTCTTGAGATCCTCAATTCATTTTTGGATCCCTCGGCCCATTTTTTGGTTCCGCAATCCATTTTTTGGTTCCTCAATCCATTTTTGGGTCCCTCAATCCATTTTTTTGGTTCCCCAATCCATTTTTGGGTCCCTCAATGCATTTTTGGGTCCCTCAATCCATTTTTGGTGCCCTCATCCAATTTGGGGGTTTCTCAATCCGTTTTTGGGTCCCTCAATCCATTTTTTTGGATTCCTCAATCCATTTTTGGTCCCCTCAACCCATTTTTGGGTTCATCAATCCATTTTTGCGGCCCTTAGCCCATTTTTTGATCCCTCAGTCCATTTTTGGTATCCTTATGCCATTTTTGCATCCCTCTATCCATTTTGGGGTTCTTCAATCCATTTTTGGGTCCCTCAATCCATTTTTTGGTCCCTCAGCACATTTTTGGTTCCTCAATCCATTTTTGGGGTTCCTCAATACTCTTTTGGGTCCCTCAGACCATTTTTGGGTTCCTTGATCCATTTTTGGGTTCCTCGGCCCATTTTTTGGTTCCTCACTTCATTTTTGGGACCCTGAATCCATTTTTGGGCCCCTCAACCTATTTTTGTGTTCCTCAATAGATCTTTGGGTCCCTCAATACATTTTTGGGTGCGTCAATCCATTTCTTGATCCCTCAGCCCATTTTTGGGTCCCTCAATCCATTCTTGGGTTCCTCTATACTTTTTAGGGTTCCTCAATCCATTCTTGGATCCCTTGGCCCATTTTTTGGTTCTGCCATCTATTTTTGGATCTCCAATCCATTTTTAGGTCCCTCAATCCATTTTTGGGTCCCTCAAACCATTTTTGGTGCCCTCAGCCAATTTTTGTGTTCTTCAATCCTTTTTTGGGTCCCTCGGCCCATTTTCGGGTTCCCCAATACAGTTTTGGGTCCCTCAATCCATTTTTGGGTTCCTCAATACTTTCTTGAGATCCTCAATTCATTTTTGGATCCCTCGGCCCATTTTTTGGTTCCGCAATCCATTTTTTGGTTCCTCAATCCATTTTTGGGTCCCTCAATCCATTTTTTGGTTCCCCAATCCATTTTTGGGTCCCTCAATGCATTTTTGGGTCCCTCAAACCATTTTTGGTGCCCTCAGCCAATTTTTGGGTTTCTCAATCCACTTTTGGGTTCCTCACTTTATTTTTGGGTCCATCAGCGCATTTCTGGGTTCCTCAAACCATTTTTGGGTTCCTCAATCCATTTTTTGATTCAGCAATCCATTTTTTGGTTCCTACTTCATTTTTTGGTCCCTCCGCCCATTTTTCATTTCTTCGGCCCATTTTTGGGTTCTTCAATCCATTTTTTGCTCCCTCAATATATTTTTCATTTCCTCAGCCCATTTTTGGTTTCTTCAATCCATTTTTGGATCCCTCGGCCCAGTTTTGGGTTCCCCAATCCAGTTTTGGGTCCCTCAATCCATTTTTTTGGTCCCTCAATCCATTTTTGGTGCCCTCATCCAATTTGGGGGTTTCTCAATCCGTTTTTGGGTCCCTCAATCCATTTTTTTGGATTCCTGAATCCATTTTTGGTCCCCTCAACCCATTTTTGGGTTCATCAATCCATTTTTGCGGCCCTTAGCCCATTTTTTGATCCCTCAGTCCATTTTTGGTATCCTTATGCCATTTTTGCATCCCTCTATCCATTTTGGGGTTCTTCAATCCATTTTTGGGTCCCTCAATCCATTTTTTGGTCCCTCAGCACATTTTTGGTTCCTCAATCCATTTTTGGGGTTCCTCAATACTCTTTTGGGTCCCTCAGACCATTTTTGGGTTCCTTGATCCATTTTTGGGTTCCTCGGCCCATTTTTTGGTTCCTCACTTCATTTTTGGGACCCTGAATCCATTTTTGGGCCCCTCAACCTATTTTTGTGTTCCTCAATAGATCTTTGGGTCCCTCAATACATTTTTGGGTGCGTCAATCCATTTCTTGATCCCTCAGCCCATTTTTGGGTCCCTCAATCCATTCTTGGGTTCCTCAATACTTTTTAGGGTTCCTCAATCCATTCTTGGATCCCTTGGCCCATTTTTTGGTTCTGCAATCTATTTTTGGATCTCCAATCCATTTTTAGGTCCCTCTATCCATTTTTGGGTCCCTCAAACCATTTTTGGTGCCCTCAGCCAATTTTTGTGTTCTTCAATCCTTTTTTGGGTCCCTCGGCCCATTTTCGGGTTCCCCAATCCAGTTTTGGGTCCCTCAATCCATTTTTGGGTTCCTCAATACTTTCTTGAGATCCTCAATTCATTTTTGGATCCCTCGGCCCATGTTTTGGTTCCGCAATCCATTTTTTGGTTCCTCAATCCATTTTTGGGTCCCTCAATCCATTTTTTGGTTCCCCAATCCATTTTTGGGTCCCTCAATGCATTTTTGGGTCCCTCAAACCATTTTTGATGCCCTCAGCCAATTTTTGGGTTTCTCAATCCACTTTTGGGTTCCTCACTTTATTTTTGGGTCCATCAGCGCATTTCTGGGTTCCTCAAACCATTTTTGGGTTCCTCAATCCATTTTTTGATTCAGCAATCCATTTTTTGGTTCCTACTTCATTTTTTGGTCCCTCCGCCCATTTTTCATTTCTTCGGCCCATTTTTGGGTTCTTCAATCCATTTTTGGATCCCTCGGCTCAGTTTTGGGTTCCCCAATCCAGTTTTGGGACCCTCAATCCATTTTTTTGGATTCCTCAATCCATTTTTGGTCCCCTCAACCCGTTTTTGGGTTCATCAATCCATTTTTGCGGCCCTTAGCCCATTTTTTGATCCCTCAGTCCATTTTTGGTATCCTTATGACATTTTTGCATCCCTCTATCCATTTTGGGGTTCTTCAATCCATTTTTGGGTCCCTCAATCCATTTTTTGGTCCCTCAGCACATTTTTGGTTCCTCAATCCATTTTTGGGTTCCTCAATACTCTTTTGGGTCCCTCAGACCATTTTTGGGTTCCTTGATCCATTTTTGGGTTCCTCGGCCCATTTTTTGGTTCCTCACTTCATTTTTGGGACCCTGAATCCATTTTTGGGCCCCTCAAACTATTTTTGTGTTCCTCAATAGATCTTTGGGTCCCTCAATACATTTTTGGGTCCGTCAATCCATTTCTTGATCCCTCAGCCCATTTTTGGGTCCCTCAATCCATTCTTGGGTTCCTCAATACTTTTTAGGGTTCCTCAAACCATTCTTGGATCCCTTGGCCCATTTTTTGGTTCTGCAATCTATTTTTGGATCTCCAATTCATTTTCAGGTCCCTCAATCCATTTTTGGGTCCCTCAAACCATTTTTGGTGCCCTCAGCCAATTTTTGTGTTCTTCAATTCTTTTTTGGGTCCCTCGGCCCATTTTCGGGTTCCCCAATCCAGTTTTGGGTCCCTCAATCCATTTTTGGGTTCCTCAATACTTTCTTGAGATCCTCAATTCATTTTTGGATCCCTCGGCCCATGTTTTGGTTCCGCAATCCATTTTTTGGTTCCTCAATCCATTTTTGGGTCCCTCAATCCATTTTTTTGGTTCCCCAATCCATTTTTGGGTCCCTCAATGCATTTTTGGGTCCCTCAAACCATTTTTGGTGCCCTCAGCCAATTTTTGGGTTTCTCAATCCACTTTTGGGTTCCTCACTTTATTTTTGGGTCCATCAGCGCATTTCTGGGTTCCTCAAACCATTTTTGGGTTCCTCAATCCATTTTTTGATTCAGCAATCCATTTTTTGGTTCCTACTTCATTTTTTGGTCCCTCCGCCCATTTTTCATTTCTTCGGCCCATTTTTGGGTTCTTCAATCCATTTTTTGCTCCCTCAATATATTTTTCATTTCCTCAGCCCATTTTTGGTTTCTTCAATCCATTTTTGGATCCCTCGGCCCAGTTTTGGGTTCCCCAATCCAGTTTTGGGTCCCTCAATCCATTTTTTTGGTCCCTCAATCCAATTTTGGTGCCCTCATCCAATTTGGGGGTTTCTCAATCCGTTTTTGGGTCCCTCAATCCATTTTTTTGGATTCCTCAATCCATTTTTGGTCCCCTCAACCCATTTTTGGGTTCATCAATCCATTTTTGCGGCCCTTAGCCCATTTTTTGATCCCTCAGTCCATTTTTGGTATCCTTATGCCATTTTTGCATCCCTCTATCCATTTTGGGGTTCTTCAATCCATTTTTGGGTCCCTCAATCCATTTTTTGGTCCCTCAGCACATTTTTGGTTCCTCAATCCATTTTTTGGGTTCCTCAATACTCTTTTGGGTCCCTCAGACCATTTTTGGGTTCCTTGATCCATTTTTGGGTTCCTCGGCCCATTTTTTGGTTCCTCACTTCATTTTTGGGACCCTGAATCCATTTTTGGGCCCCTCAACCTATTTTTGTGTTCCTCAATAGATCTTTGGGTCCCTCAATACATTTTTGGGTGCGTCAATCCATTTCTTGATCCCTCAGCCCATTTTTGGGTCCCTCAATCCATTCTTGGGTTCCTCAATACTTTTTAGGGTTCCTCAATCCATTCTTGGATCCCTTGGCCCATTTTTTGGTTCTGCAATCTATTTTTGGATCTCCAATCCATTTTTAGGTCCCTCAATCCATTTTTGGGTCCCTCAAACCATTTTTGGTGCCCTCAGCCAATTTTTGTGTTCTTCAATCCTTTTTTGGGTCCCTCGGCCCATTTTCGGGTTCCCCAATCCAGTTTTGGGTCCCTCAATCCATTTTTGGGTTCCTCAATACTTTCTTGAGATCCTCAATTCATTTTTGGATCCCTCGGCCCATGTTTTGGTTCCGCAATCCATTTTTTGGTTCCTCAATCCATTTTTGGGTCCCTCAATCCATTTTTTGGTTCCCCAATCCATTTTTGGGTCCCTCATAGCATTTTTGGGTCCCTCAAACCATTTTTGATGCCCTCAGCCAATTTTTGGGTTTCTCAATCCACTTTTGGGTTCCTCACTTTATTTTTGGGTCCATCAGCGCATTTCTGGGTTCCTCAAACCATTTTTGGGTTCCTCAATCCATTTTTTGATTCAGCAATCCATTTTTTGGTTCCTACTTCATTTTTTGGTCCCTCCGCCCATTTTTCATTTCTTCGGCCCATTTTTGGGTTCTTCAATCCATT
The DNA here is from genome assembly GCA_033558185.1 of Dromococcyx pavoninus. Taxonomy (NCBI): domain Eukaryota; kingdom Metazoa; phylum Chordata; class Aves; order Cuculiformes; family Neomorphidae; genus Dromococcyx; species Dromococcyx pavoninus. The sequence goes on along the minus strand of JAUMJL010002151.1, from coordinate 10,830 downwards.
TTTGGATCCCTCGGCCCAGTTTTGGGTTCCCCAATCCAGTTTTGGGTCCCTCAATCCATTTTTTTGGTCCCTCAATCCATTTTTGGTGCCCTCATCCAATTTGGGGGTTTCTCAATCCGTTTTTGGGTCCCTCAATCCATTTTTTTGGATTCCTCAATCCATTTTTGGTCCCCTCAACCATTTTTGGGTTCATCAATCCATTTTTGCGGCCCTTAGCCCATTTTTTGATCCCTCAGTCCATTTTTGGTATCCTTATGCCATTTTTGCATCCCTCTATCCATTTTGGGGTTCTTCAATCCATTTTTAGGTCCCTCAATCCATTTTTTGGTCCCTCAGCACATTTTTGGTTCCTCAATCCATTTTTGGGGTTCCTCAATACTCTTTTGGGTCCCTCAGACCATTTTTGGGTTCCTTGATCCATTTTTGGGTTCCTCGGCCCATTTTTTGGTTCCTCACTTCATTTTTGGGACCCTGAATCCATTTTTGGGCCCTTCAACCTATTTTTGTGTTCCTCAATAGATCTTTGGGTCCCTCAATACATTTTTGGGTGCGTCAATCCATTTCTTGATCCCTCAGCCCATTTTTGGGTCCCTCAATCCATTCTTGGGTTCCTCAATACTTTTTAGGGTTCCTCAATCCATTCTTGGATCCCTTGGCCCATTTTTTGGTTCTGCAATCTATTTTTGGATCTCCAATCCATTTTTAAGTCCCTCAATCCATTTTTCGGTCCCTCAAACCATTTTTGGTGCCCTCAGCCAGTTTTTGTGTTCTTCAATCCATTTTTGGGTCCCTCGGCCCATTTTCGGGTTCCCCAATCCAGTTTTGGGTCCCTCAATCCATTTTTGGGTTCCTCAATACTTTCTTGAGATCCTCAATTCATTTTTGGATCCCTCGGCCCATGTTTTGGTTCCGCAATCCATTTTTTGGTTCCTCAATCCATTTTTGGGTCCCTCAATCCATTTTTTTGGTTCCCCAATCCATTTTTGGGTCCCTCAATGCATTTTTGGGTCCTCAAACCATTTTTGGTGCCCTCAGCCAATTTTTGGGTTTCTCAATCCACTTTTGGGTTCCTCACTTTATTTTTGGGTCCATCAGCGCATTTCTGGGTTCCTCAAACCATTTTTGGGTTCCTCAATACATTTTTGATTCAGCAATCCATTTTTTGGTTCCTACTTCATTTTTTGGTCCCTCCGCCCATTTTTCGTTTCTTCGGCCATTTTTGGGTTCTTCAATCCATTTTTTGCTCCCTCAATATATTTTTCATTTCCTCAGCCCATTTTGGTTTCTTCAATCCATTTTTGGATCCCTCGGCCCAGTTTTGGGTTCCCCAATCCAGTTTTGGGTCCCTCAATCCATTTTTTGGTCCCTCAATCCATTTTTGGTGCCCTCATCCAATTTGGGGGTTTCTCAATCCGTTTTTGGGTCCCTCAATCCATTTTTTTGGATTCCTCAATCCATTTTTGGTCCCCTCAACCCATTTTTGGGTTCATCAATCCATTTTTGCGGCCCTTAGCCCATTTTTTGATCCCTCAGTCCATTTTGGTATCCTTATGCCATTTTGCATCCCTCTATCCATTTTGGGGTTCTTCAATCAGTTTGGGTCCCTCAATCCATTTTTTGGTCCCTCAGCACATTTTTGGTTCCTCAATCCATTTTTGGGTTCCTCAATACTCTTTTGGGTCCCTCAGACCATTTTTGGGTTCCTTGATCCATTTTTGGGTTCCTCGGCCCATTTTTTGGTTCCTAACTTCATTTTTGGGACCCTGAATCCATTTTTGGGCCCCTCAACCTATTTTTGTGTTCCTCAATAGATCTTGGGTCCCTCAATACATTTTTGGGTGCGTCAATCCATTTCTTGATCCCTCAGCCCATTTTTGGGTCCCTCAATCCATTCTTGGGTTCCTCAATACTTTTTAGGGTTCCTCAAACCATTCTTGGATCCCTTGGCCCATTTTTTGGTTCTGCAATCTATTTTTGGATCTCCAATCCATTTTTAGGTCCCTCAATCCATTTTTGGGTCCCTCAAACCATTTTTGGTGCCCTCAGCCAATTTTTGTGTTCTTCAATCCTTTTTTGGGTCCCTCGGCCCATTTTCGGGTTCCCCAATCCAGTTTTGGGTCCCTCAATCCATTTTTGGGTTCCTCAATACTTTCTTGAGATCCTCAATTCATTTTTGGATCCCTCGGCCCATGTTTTGGTTCCGCAATCCATTTTTTGGTTCCTCAATCCATTTTTGGGTCCCTCAATCCATTTTTTTGGTTCCCCAATCCATTTTTGGGTCCCTCAATGCATTTTTGGGTCCCTCAAACCATTTTTGGTGCCCTCAGCCAATTTTTGGGTTTCTCAATCCACTTTTGGGTTCCTCACTTTATTTTTGGGTCCATCAGCGCATTTCTGGGTTCCTCAAACCATTTTTGGGTTCCTCAATCCATTTTTTGATTCAGCAATCCATTTTTTGGTTCCTACTTCATTTTTTGGTCCCTCCGCCCATTTTTCATTTCTTCGGCCCATTTTTGGGTTCTTCAATCCATTTTTGGATCCCTCGGCCCAGTTTTGGGTTCCCCAATCCAGTTTTGGGTCCCTCAATCCATTTTTTTGGTCCCTCAATCCATTTTTAGTGCCCTCATCCAATTTGGGGGTTTCTCAATCCGTTTTTGGGTCCCTCAATCCATTTTTTTGGATTCCTGAATCCATTTTTGGTCCCCTCAACCCATTTTTGGGTTCATCAATCCATTTTTGCGGCCCTTAGCCCATTTTTTGATCCCTCAGTCCATTTTTGGTATCCTTATGCCATTTTTGCATCCCTCTATCCATTTTGGGGTTCTTCAATCCATTTTTGGGTCCCTCAATCCATTTTTTGGTCCCTCAGCACATTTTTGGTTCCTCAATCCATTTTTGGGTTCCTCAATACTCTTTTGGGTCCCTCAGACCATTTTTGGGTTCCTTGATCCATTTTTGGGTTCCTCGGCCCATTTTTTGGTTCCTCACTTCATTTTTGGGACCCTGAATCCATTTTTGGGCCCCTCAACCTATTTTTGTGTTCCTCAATAGATCTTTGGGTCCCTCAATACATTTTTGGGTGCGTCAATCCATTTCTTGATCCCTCAGCCCATTTTTGGGTCCCTCAATCCATTCTTGGGTTCCTCTATACTTTTTAGGGTTCCTCAATCCATTCTTGGATCCCTTGGCCCATTTTTTGGTTCTGCAATCTATTTTTGGATCTCCAATCCATTTTTAGGTCCCTCAATCCATTTTTGGGTCCCTCAAACCATTTTGGTGCCCTCAGCCAATTTTTGTGTTCTTCAATCCTTTTTTGGGTCCCTCGGCCCATTTTCGGGTTCCCCAATCCAGTTTTGGGTCCCTCAATCCATTTTTGGGTTCCTCAATACTTTCTTGAGATCCTCAATTCATTTTTGGATCCCTCAACCCACGTTTAGGTTCCGCAATCCATTTTTTGGTTCCTCAATCCATTTTTGGGTCCCTCAATCCATTTTTTTGGTTCCCCAATCCATTTTTGGGTCCCTTAATGCAATTTTGGGTCCCTCAAACCATTTTTGGTGCCCTCAGCCAATTTTTGGGTTTCTCAATCCACTTTTGGGTTCCTCACTTTATTTTTGGGTCCATCAGCGCATTTCTGGGTTCCTCAAACCATTTTTGGGTTCCTCAATCCATTTTTTGATTCAGCAATCCATTTTTTGGTTCCTACTTCATTTTTTGGTCCCTCCGCCCATTTTTCATTTCTTCGGCCCATTTTTGGGTTCTTCAATCCATTTTTTGCTCCCTCAATATATTTTTCATTTCCTCAGCCCATTTTTGGTTTCTTCAATCCATTTTTGGATCCCTCGGCCCAGTTTTGGGTTCCCCAATCCAGTTTTGGGTCCCTCAATCCATTTTTTTGGTCCCTCAATCCATTTTTGGTGCCCTCATCCAATTTGGGGGTTTCTCAATCCGTTTTTGGGTCCCTCAATCCATTTTTTTGGATTCCTCAATCCATTTTTGGTCCCCTCAACCCATTTTTGGGTTCATCAATCCATTTTTGCGGCCCTTAGCCCATTTTTTGATCCCTCAGTCCATTTTTGGTATCCTTATGCCATTTTTGCATCCCTCTATCCATTTTGGGGTTCTTCAATCCATTTTTGGGTCCCTCAATCCATTTTTTGGTCCCTCAGCACATTTTTGGTTCCTCAATCCATTTTTGGGTTCCTCAATACTCTTTTGGGTCCCTCAGACCATTTTTGGGTTCCTTGATCCATTTTTGGGTTCCTCGGCCCATTTTTTGGTTCCTCACTTCATTTTTGGGACCCTGAATCCATTTTTGGGCCCCTCAACCTATTTTTGTGTTCCTCAATAGATCTTTGGGTCCCTCAATACATTTTTGGGTGCGTCAATCCATTTCTTGATCCCTCAGCCCATTTTTGGGTCCCTCAATCCATTCTTGGGTTCCTCAATACTTTTTAGGGTTCCTCAATCCATTCTTGGATCCCTTGGCCCATTTTTTGGTTCTGCAATCTATTTTTGGATCTCCAATCCATTTTTAGGTCCCTCAATCCATTTTTGGGTCCCTCAAACCATTTTTGGTGCCCTCAGCCAATTTTTGTGTTCTTCAATCCTTTTTTGGGTCCCTCGGCCCATTTTCGGGTTCCCCAATCCAGTTTTGGGTCCCTCAATCCATTTTTGGGTTCCTCAATACTTTCTTGAGATCCTCAATTCATTTTTGGATCCCTCGGCCCGTTTTTTGGTTCCCCAATCCATTTTTTGGTTCCTCAATCCATTTTTGGGTCCCTCAATCCATTTTTTTGGTTCTCCAATCCATTTTTGGGTCCCTCAATGCATTTTTGGGTCCCTCAAACCAGTTTTGGTGCCCTCAGCCAATTTTTGGGTTTCTCAATCCACTTTTGGGTTCCTCACTTTATTTTTGGGTCCATCAGCGCATTTCTGGGTTCCTCAAACCATTTTTGGGTTCCTCAATCCATTTTTTGATTCAGCAATCCATTTTTTGGTTCCTACTTCATTTTTTGGTCCCTCCGCCCATTTTTCGTTTCTTCGGCCCATTTTTGGGTTCTTCAATCCATTTTTTGCTCCCTCAATATATTTTTCATTTCCTCAGCCCATTTTTGGTTTCTTCAATCCATTTTTGGATCCCTCGGCTCAGTTTTGGGTTCCCCAATCCAGTTTTGGGTCCCTCAATCCATTTTTTTGGTCCCTCAATCCATTTTTGGTGCCCTCATCCAATTTGGGGGTTTCTCAATCCGTTTTTGGGTCCCTCAATCCATTTTTTTGGATTCCTCAATCCATTTTTGGTCCCCTCAACCCATTTTTGGGTTCATCAATCCATTTTTGCGGCCCTTAGCCCATTTTTTGATCCCTCAGTCCATTTTTGGTATCCTTATGCCATTTTTGCATCCCTCTATCCATTTTGGGGTTCTTCAATCCATTTTTGGGTCTCTCAATCCATTTTTTGGTCCCTCAGCACATTTTTGGTTCCTCAATCCATTTTTGGGGTTCCTCAATACTCTTTTGGGTCCCTCAGACCATTTTTGGGTTCCTTGATCCATTTTTGGGTTCCTCGGCCCATTTTTTGGTTCCTCACTTCATTTTTGGGACCCTGAATCCATTTTTGGGCCCCTCAACCTATTTTTGTGTTCCTCAATAGATCTTTGGGTCCCTCAATACATTTTTGGGTCCGTCAATCCATTTCTTGATCCCTCAGCCCATTTTTGGGTCCCTCAATCCATTCTTGGGTTCCTCAATACTTTTTAGGGTTCCTCAATCCATTCGTGGATCCCTTGGCCCATTTTTTGGTTCTGCAATCTATTTTTGGATCTCAAATCCATTTTTAGGTCCCTCAATCCATTTTTGGGTCCCTCAAACCATTTTTGGTGCCCTCAGCCAGTTTTTGTGTTCTTCAATCCATTTTTGGATCCCTTGGCCCATGTTTTGGTTCCGCAATCCATTTTTTGGTTCCTCAATCCATTTTTGGGTCCCTCAATCCATTTTTTTGGTTCCCCAATCCATTTTTGGGTCCCTCAATGCATTTTTGGGTCCCTCAAACCATTTTTGGTGCCCTCAGCCAATTTTTGGGTTTCTCAATCCACTTTTGGGTTCCTCACTTTATTTTTGGGTCCATCAGCGCATTTCTGGGTTCCTCAAACCATTTTTGGGTTCCTCAATACATTTTTTGATTCAGCAATCCATTTTTTGGTTCCTACTTCATTTTTTGGTCCCTCCGCCCATTTTTCATTTCTTCGGCCCATTTTTGGGTTCTTCAATCCATTTTTTGCTCCCTCAATATATTTTTCATTTCCTCAGCCCATTTTTGGTTTCTTCAATCCATTTTTGGATCCCTCGGCCCAGTTTTGGGTTCCCCAATCCAGTTTTGGGTCCCTCAATCCATTTTTTTGGTCCCTCAATCCATTTTTGGTGCCCTCATCCAATTTGGGGGTTTCTCAATCCGTTTTTGGGTCCCTCAATCCATTTTTTTGGATTCCTCAATCCATTTTTGGTCCCCTCAACCCATTTTTGGGTTCATCAATCCATTTTTGCGGCCCTTAGCCCATTTTTTGATCCCTCAGTCCATTTTTGGTATCCTTATGCCATTTTTGCATCCCTCTATCCATTTTGGGGTTCTTCAATATCCATTTTTGGGTCCCTCAATCCATTTTTTGGTCCCTCAGCACATTTTTGGTTCCTCAATCCATTTTTGGGTTCCTCAATACTCTTTTGGGTCCCTCAGACCATTTTTGGGTTCCTTGATCCATTTTTGGGTTCCTCGGCCCATTTTTTGGTTCCTCACTTCATTTTTGGGACCCTGAATCCATTTTGGGCCCCTCAAACTATTTTTGTGTTCCTCAATAGATCTTTGGGTCCCTCAATACATTTTGGGTCCGTCAATCCATTTCTTGATCCCTCAGCCCATTTTTGGGTCCCTCAATCCATTCTTGGGTTCCTCAATACTTTTTAGGGTTCCTCAATCCATTCTTGATCCCTTGGCCCATTTTTTGGTTCTGCAATCTATTTTTGGATCTCCAATCCATTTTTAGGTCCCTCAATCCATTTTTGGGTCCCTAAAACCATTTTTGGTGCCCTCAGCCAATTTTTGTGTTCTTCAATCCTTTTTTGGGTCCCTCGGCCCATTTTCGGGTTCCCCAATCCAGTTTTGGGGTCCCTCAATCCATTTTTGGGTTCCTCAATACTTTCTTGAGATCCTCAATTCATTTTTGAATCCCTCGGCCCGTTTTTTGGTTCCGCATCCATTTTTTGGTTCCTCAATCCATTTTTGGGTCCCTCAATCCATTTTTTGGTTCTCCAATCCATTTTTGGGTCCCTCATGCATTTTTGGGTCCCTCAAACCAGTTTTGGTGCCCTCAGCCAATTTTTGGGTTTCTCAATCCACTTTTGGGTTCCTCACTTTATTTTTGGGTCCATCAGCGCATTTCTGGGTTCCTCAAACCATTTTTGGGTTCCTCAATCCATTTTTTGATTCAGCAATCCATTTTTTGGTTCCTACTTCATTTTTTGGTCCCTCCGCCCATTTTTCGTTTCTTCGGCCCATTTTTGGGTTCTTCAATCCATTTTTTGCTCCCTCAATATATTTTTCATTTCCTCAGCCCATTTTTGGTTTCTTCAATCCATTTTTGGATCCCTCGGCTCAGTTTTGGGTTCCCAATCCAGTTTTGGGTCCCTCAATCCATTTTTTTGGTCCCTCAATCCATTTTGGTGCCCTCATCCAATTTGGGGGTTTCTCAATCCGTTTTTGGGTCCCTCAATCCATTTTTTGGGATTTCCTCAATCCATTTTTGGTCCCCTCAACCCATTTTTGGGTTCATCAATCCATTTTTTGCGGCCCTTAGCCCATTTTTTGATCCCTCAGTCCTTTTTTGGTATCCTTATGCCATTTTTGCATCCCTCTATCCATTTTGGGGTTCTTCAATCCATTTTTGGGTCTCTCAATCCATTTTTTGGTCCCTCAGCACATTTTTGGTTCCTCAATCCATTTTTGGGGTTCCTCAATACTCTTTTGGGTCCCTCAGACCATTTTTGGGTTCCTTGATCCATTTTTGGGTTCTCGGCCCATTTTTTGGTTCCTCACTTCATTTTTGGGACCCTGAATCCATTTTTGGCCCCTCAACCTATTTTTGTGTTCCTCAATAGATCTTTGGGTCCCTCAATACATTTTTGGTGCGTCAATCCATTTCTTGATCCCTCAGCCCATTTTTGGGTCCCTCAATCCATTCTTGGGTTCCTCAATACTTTTTAGGGTTCCTCAATCCATTCGTGGATCCCTTGGCCCATTTTTTGGTTCTGCAATCTATTTTTGGATCTCAAATCCATTTTTAGGTCCCTCAATCCATTTTGGGTCCCTCAAACCATTTTTGGTGCCCTCAGCCAGTTTTTGTGTTCTTCAATCCATTTTTGGATCCCTTGGCCCATGTTTTGGTTCCGCAATCCATTTTTTGGTTCCTCAATCCATTTTTGGGTCCCTCAATCCATTTTTTTGGTTCCCCAATCCATTTTTGGGTCCCTCAATGCATTTTTGGGTCCCTCAAACCATTTTTGGTGCCCTCAGCCAATTTTTGGGTTTCTCAATCCACTTTTGGGTTCCTCACTTTATTTTTGGGTCCATCAGCGCATTTCTGGGTTCCTCAAACCATTTTTGGTTCCTCAATACATTTTTTGATTCAGCAATCCATTTTTTGGTTCCTACTTCATTTTTTGGTCCCTCCGCCCATTTTTCATTTCTTCGGCCCATTTTTGGGTTCTTCAATCCATTTTTTGCTCCCTCAATATATTTTTCATTTCCTCAGCCCATTTTTGGTTTCTTCAATCCATTTTTGGATCCCTCGGCCCAGTTTTGGGTTCCCCAATCCAGTTTTGGGTCCCTCAATCCATTTTTTTGGTCCCTCAATCCATTTTTGGTGCCCTCATCCAATTTGGGGGTTTCTCAATCCGTTTTTGGGTCCCTCAATCCATTTTTTTGGATTCCTCAATCCATTTTTGGTCCCCTCAACCCATTTTTGGGTTCATCAATCCATTTTTGCGGCCCTTAGCCCATTTTTTGATCCCTCAGTCCATTTTTGGTATCCTTATGCCATTTTTGCATCCCTCTATCCATTTTGGGGTTCTTCAATCCATTTTTGGGTCCCTCAATCCATTTTTTGGTCCCTCAGCACATTTTTGGTTCCTCAATCCATTTTTGGGTTCCTCAATACTCTTTTGGGTCCCTCAGACCATTTTTGGGTTCCTTGATCCATTTTTGGGTTCCTCGGCCCCATTTTTTGGTTCCTCACTTCATTTTTGGGACCCTGAATCCATTTTTTGGGCCCCTCAAACTATTTTTGTGTTCCTCAATAGATCTTTGGGTCCCTCAATACATTTTTGGGTCCGTCAATCCATTTCTTGATCCCTCAGCCCATTTTTGGGTCCCTCAATCCATTCTTGGGTTCCTCAATACTTTTTAGGGTTCCTCAAACCATTCTTGGATCCCTTGGCCATTTTTTGGTTCTGCAATCTATTTTTGGATCTCCAATTCATTTTTAGGTCCCTCAATCCATTTTTGGGTCCCTCAAACCATTTTTGGTGCCCTCAGCCAATTTTTGTGTTCTTCAATCCTTTTTTGGGTCCCTCGGCCCATTTTCGGGTTCCCCAATCCAGTTTTGGGTCCCTCAATCCATTTTTGGGTTCCTCAATACTTTCTTGAGATCCCTCAATTCATTTTTGGATCCCTCGGCCCATGTTTTGGTTCCGCAATCCATTTTTTGGTTCCTCAATCCATTTTTGGGTCCCTCAATCCATTTTTTTGGTTCCCCAATCCATTTTTGGGTCCCTCAATGCATTTTTGGGTCCCTCAAACCATTTTTGGTGCCCTCAGCCAATTTTTGGGTTTCTCAATCCACTTTTGGGTTCCTCACTTTATTTTTGGGTCCATCAGCGCATTTCTGGGTTCCTCAAACCATTTTTGGGTTCCTCAATACATTTTTTGATTCAGCAATCCATTTTTTGGTTCCTACTTCATTTTTTGGTCCCTCCGCCCATTTTTCATTTCTTCGGCCCATTTTTGGGTTCTTCAATCCATTTTTTGCTCCCTCAATATATTTTTCATTTCCTCAGCCCATTTTTGGTTTCTTCAATCCATTTTTGGATCCCTCGGCCCAGTTTTGGGTTCCCCAATCCAGTTTTGGGTCCCTCAATCCATTTTTTTGGTCCCTCAATCCATTTTTGGTGCCCTCATCCAATTTGGGGGTTTCTCAATCCGTTTTTTGGGTCCCTCAATCCATTTTTTTGGATTCCTCAATCCATTTTTGGTCCCCTCAACCCATTTTTGGGTTCATCAATCCATTTTTGCGTCCCTTAGCCCATTTTTTGATCCCTCAGTCCATTTTTTGGTATCCTTATGCCATTTTTGCATCCCTCTATCCATTTTGGGGTTCTTCAATCCATTTTTGGGTCCCTCAATCCATTTTTTGGTCCCTCAGCACATTTTTGGTTCCTCAATCCATTTTTGGGTTCCTCAATACTCTTTTGGGTCCCTCAGACCATTTTTGGGGTTCCTTGATCCATTTTTGGGTTCCTCGGCCCATTTTTTGGTTCCTCACTTCATTTTTGGGACCCTGAATCCATTTTTGGGCCCCTCAAACTATTTTTTGTGTTCCTCAATAGATCTTTGGGTCCCTCAATACATTTTTGGGTCCGTCAATCCATTTCTTGATCCCTCAGCCCATTTTTGGGTCCCTCAATCCATTCTTGGGTTCCTCAATACTTTTTAGGGTTCCTCAAACCATTCTTGGATCCCTTGGCCCATTTTTTGGTTCTGCAATCTATTTTTGGATCTCC